>SJYC01071550.1:0-24466 GCA_006408675.1 Madoqua kirkii
TTTTTGGTGGATTTTTCTTAGTGGTTTCAATATAAAATCATGTTTTCTGTGAATGGATATAGTTTTACTTCTTGTTTTCCAGTCTGAATGTCTTTTATTTCTTTTCTGTACTTAATTGCATTGGTTAGAATTTCCAGCATAGTGTTGAATAGAAATGGTGACCCTTTTCTTTTTCCTGATCTTAGGGGGAAATCTTTCATTGAATATGCTGTTAGCTGTGGGTTTTTCATAGATACAGCAGAAAGGTTTGTGTGTGTTCTTTTAGGGATAGTATATTCGTATATGAGAAAATATGTTAACATAACTATTAACCTATATACACTGGCCTGTACTTTGCATTATTTAGCTAACGATATACCTTGGAAATCTTTCTAAATTAGTACTTAAAGAATTTCTTAATTAAAAAAAAAAAAGATGGTTGCTTAACTATTTGCAATAGCCAAACATGGAAGTAACCTAAATATCCATTGACGGGGGGATGGATAAAGAAGACGTGGTACATATTTACAGTGGAAAATTATGCAGCCATTATAAAGAATGAAATAATACCATTTGCAGCAACATGAATGGACCTAGAGACTACCGGCAACATGAATGGGGCTCAGGGATGAGAGTGCCTCTGCGTACACATGTGTGTGCCCAGGGGTGCAAAGGGTGACAGAAGTAAGTCAGAGGAGGAGAAATATCACATAACATCCTTTATAAGTGAAATGTAAAAAGAAATGATGCAGATGAGCTTACTTACAAAACAGAAACTCACAAACTTAGAGAATGAGCTTATGGTTGCTAGGAGGAAGCAAAGGGTGACAGAAGTAAGTCAGAGGAGGAGAAATATCACATAACATCCTTTATAAGTGAAATGTAAAAAGAAATGATGCAGATGAGCTTACTTACAAAACAGAAACTCACAAACTTAGAGAATGAGCTTATGGTTGCTAGGAGGAAAGATGGGGAAAAGGGATAGTTAGGGAGTTTGGGATGGAAATGTTCACACTGCCCTATTTAAAATGGATAGCCAGGACCTACTGTATAGCACAGAAAACTCTGCTGAATATTATGTGGCAGCCTGGATGGGAGAGGGGTTTGGGGTAGAATCAATACATGTATATGTATGGATGAGTCCCTTCATTGTTCACTTGCAACTATCATGACATTGTTAATTGGCTATGCTCCAATAGAAAATAAAGGGTTTAATCGTGTTTGTTTAGTTTTTTCATTGTAAGAATATATCATTATTTATTTAATCAGCCCTCTGCTGAAGGATAATCCAACTCTCAGCAGTACTGGTCATACAAAATTCAAAATCAGCAATCATTTACTTAACTCCTTCTATTGTGTGAAAGTGAAGTGAAAGTGAAAGCCATTCAGTCGTGTCCAACTCTTTGAGACTGCAAGGACTATACAGTCTGTGGAATTCTCTCGGTCAGAATACTGGTGTGAGTAGCCTTTCCCTTCTGCAGGGGATCTTCCCAACCCAGGGATCGAACCCACGTCTCCCGCATTGTGGGCAGATTCTTTACCAGCTGAGCCACAAGGGAAGCCCAAGAATACTGGAATGGGTAGCCTTTCCCTTCTCCTGCAGATCTTCCCCACCTAGGAATCTAACCAGGGTCTCCCTCATTGCAGGCGGATTCTTTACCAACTGGGCCATCAGGGAAGCCCTAGTTGCTCAGTTGTGTACGACTCTTTGCAACCCCATGGACTATACAGACTATGGAATTCTCCAGGCAGAATGCTGGAGTGGGTAGCCATTCCCTTCTGCAGGGGATTTTCCCAACCCAGCGATCAAACCCAGGTCTCCCGCATTGCAGGCAGATTCTTTACCAGCTGAGCCACACTGTGTAGGGCATGACAAAAATTATTGAAGAAAATAGGATCTTTCATTCACCTCCTTTTCCTACTTCTGTTGTATAAATACTTGAGCAAAAGAAAAAAGTATACAAAAAACTCCTGACTCTCTTTCTTCCAATTTTTTAAATTTCAAACACAGGCAAGAATTGAAAGAATTGTACAAGGTAACTTAAATAATTGCCTAGATTAACCAGTTGTTAACATTTTGCCATCTTTATCTATGATAATATGTTTGTTTGCTCTGTTTGCTGAATCATGTGAAAGCAAATTGTGGATTTCTAGACATTTCAGCCCTAAAAATAAGAATATTCTACTTAACCACAATATTATATCACATAGAAACTTAATTGTTTATTCCTAAATATCACCGAACAGTTGATCCGTATTCAGTTTTTAAAATTTGTCCCCAGAATGTCTTTTCACAGTTTTTTCATTTTTCCCTTAGCTAAGATTCAATCAGAGTCTGCCTATTGCATTTTGGTTGCTGTCTCTCTCAAGTCCTTTTTATCTAGAACAGTTCCTGCATCTTTTTTTTTTTTTATAATGACTTTTTGAAGAGACTACACTAGTTGACAAATGTCCCACATTTCTGACTTTGTCTGATTTTTTGACATGGTATTATTTACTCTGTTCGTTTATTCCCAATATTTTCTATAAATTTAGAGGCTAATCCTGAAGATACAAGTTACCTTTGGGACAGCGTTTAGTGAGTGAATCTATATACTGTGGCATCCTATCAGGAGGCATATGACATCATTATTCTGCTATTAATGATGCTTACTTTGATCACTTTTTAAAAGTAATGTCCTTTAGAATTCTCCATTGAAAAGGCACAATTTCCCCCTTCAAACTCTGAAAGTTGCTCCTTTAATCATTAGAGAATGTCAAAGACATGGGTTTGGAGGAGAGGGGGTGGAAATCTATTTGCTTCTTTTCTTTTTTATATATCTCAGTTCCAAACCATGGTTTAGACAGCTTTTAGTTACAAATAGAAATCTGGTGGCAAGCATGCAATAGATCAGGTAACATTCTATAATCTGGACTAGTAGGGCATGATTAGCACCTTGGGATCAGTGGAAAGTTCGTTGCATTTGAAATCAAAACTCGGGGTAGCAGCTTGAGTTTCT
The DNA here is from genome assembly GCA_006408675.1 of Madoqua kirkii. Lineage (NCBI taxonomy): Eukaryota > Metazoa > Chordata > Mammalia > Artiodactyla > Bovidae > Madoqua > Madoqua kirkii. Next base: position 2,979 of record SJYC01071550.1, read on the forward strand.
AATCTGCCACGAAACTAGCCACATGACCTTAAATCATTTATATTCTCTGGGCTCCAGTTCATTCATCCCTGACTCCAGATGGTTTTTAGAGTTCCCTGTGGCTCTGATGAGTCTATGGTTTTACTCCATTTCACTTAGTGAAAAATAGTAGATCACATTCATTAGATGAGGGAACTTTTATTTCTCCCCCAAATTGAAAAACTTGGGAATTTCAATTGATGCCATGATGAGGGCATAACTATTCCATGTAGCTGTTCAGTAAGTTTTCTTGTGAATCAAGATAGTAGTTTTGATGTGTGAAGTTTTGTTTTTATTATAATATTTTATTTTTGTGTTTTGTTTGTGTTTCTTCTCCATGACCCAGGAAAATTTTGAGCAGTTAGATTACTTTTTCTTTGTCCTATCGGTTGAATTGTGACCCTTCAGTCCCTCAGAATGTGAACTTATTTGAAAATAATGTTGTTGTAGATGTTATTAGTCAAGTTAAAATGAGGATAGTAGGGTGGGCTTTAATCCAGTATGACTGGTGTTCTCATAAAAAGGGAAAATATGGATAGCACACACACACAGGAAGAATGCCATGTGAAACCTAAGGCAGAGACTGAGCGATCAGTCTGTAAACCAAGCAGTACCACAGATTGCAGGAAGAGCCCCAGAAGCCAAGAGACCTGGAACAAATTCTCCTTCACAGTTTTCAGAGGGACCAGTCCCTGCTGACACCACAATCTTGGGTTTGTAGCCTCCAAATTATAAGAGTAAATGTCTGTGCTTTAAACAAATGGATACATGTGGTATCCCTGATTTGGCAATCAGTTCCTTGAGGAATTATAATAGCCTATAGGAAAAGTAAGGAAATCACATGTATTTCTCTTTTAAAAAAAAATTATTGAAAAAATTGAAGTATAGGGCTTCCATGGTGGCTCCGTGGTGGGGAGTCCCTGCCAGAGCTGGAGACACAGGTTCAAGCCCTGATCTGGGGGCCTCCAGTACGCTGCAGGTGACTAAGCTCCTGCACCACGACTGCTGAGTCCCTGTGCCACAGCTACTGAGGTCCGTGCACCCTAGAGCCTGTACTCCACATCAGGGAAAGCCTCCACAATGAGAGAGCCATGCACTGCACCTGAAGAGTAGCCTCTGCCTGCCACAGCTGGAGAAACACCTGCACAGCATCAAGACCCAGAACAGCCAAAAGTAAATAAATGAAATAAAGAAGCTCTTTAAAAAGCTGAAGTATAGTTAATTTACAATGTGTTAGTTTCAACTATACAGCAAAGAGATTCATACATATATGAATGTTCTTTTTCAGATTAGTTTGCATCATAGGTTATAATAAGATACGGACTATAGTTCTCTGTGCCATACAGTAGGTCGTTGTTGTTTGAGTGTTTTATTGACTGTAGTATGTATATGTTAATCCTAAACTCCTGGTTATCTCCCCACCTCTCCCGCCTCCCACAGGCTTTTCTCTTGTGCAAATGTCAGAACTCTTAACCAGGCTGCAAAGATATGTATTTATTCATGCAAATTCTGTCTCAGACCAGATACATTTTCTGAACCATTCATGGAGTACTCTACTGCTATTGAGTCTCTAGTAGGTTTTGTGCGTCTGTACATATGCACGTGTGTGTACTCTCAGGCATGTGTATATAAATGTCAGCCTTATCCTTTCAATAGATTCTGACTCTTGATACCAAGGAGACAGACTGGAACTCATTATTCTCTAACTGAATTTAAATATCCTAGTTGTTTCAGGCTACATATGGTCACATCCCAATAAAAAAATTATAATCAGGCTTTGAGTGAAAATCCTAATAATTGCTCACACTTCCTATATATAGCAAGATACCAGCCATGGAAAGATACAATATAAAGGAACCTGGTTAAGTAGAAAATTTGTATGCAGAATACAGATGATCTCCTAAAATTTTCCATTCATCTTCAAGTTTTGCCATAATGCAGCTCTTGATACATGTATGCAGCTCTTGATACATGTTATACTTCAATAGATAGTTTCAAAAGCACACAAAAGTAAAAAATGCTTTTGTTTGGTTCGGATGAGTGGCTTCAGAAAACTTTATGGATCTAGTGGTTTTATGATCGTTTCTTCATCTATTCCAACAATATGATGTGTTTGTTCTGCTTTGGAGGAATTTCCTTACCTCTGCCCTGATATCACTCTGGTTCTTCTGTTCATAAAAGGCTATCAGTCTAACAAAAATAATAGCAGGGGTACTTAGTGCTAGCATGAATTTTTCAAACGTGACCTTTCAAGGTTGACAGTCTGACATAAGCCTTCACCAGTGATTGTTATTTAATAACAAAATCATCTTGCAAATGGATCAAACAAGTCCGACTTTTGTTATAAAAAATATTTAACTGTCCATGTCTTAGATTATATACTGTGATAAGAATAGAAGACTTAACCAGAGAGCTGATGGTTATGAATAAAAAAGGGGCAATAATGGGATTTTTAATTTCACTGATGAGTAGAAGTTCAAGTATATCTGCATGTCTGCAATTAATGCCCTTCTAAATGTAAGCAGGATGCGCTTATCTACCTGAAAAGAAGCCTATCGTGCAAAAATAAAGGTTTGGAGATAGTTCTGTTTTATAAAAAAATAAAGTGACTAGTGATAAATGAGAAACGTGTGTTCATCCTAAAGACCATTGTGGTCAGTCAAGTCCAGCAGCCAAAGGGTCACTACCAAACTCTTACACTCATGGTTAGAGTGGTTTACTTAGGCACACAGTTGGAACTGAAAAATCATTACCCAGATATTATATACATGTCTCAGCTTCTGTGGTGGTGTAGAAAGAACAGAGATTTCAGAATCTCACCCTCAGATTCACAGTGTTAGAAAGACAAACTAATGGAAACCAAAATGAAATTCTACGAGTCCAAAGAACATAACATTGACACTATCAACCTAAAATACTGACTTTACTCAGCCTCATGGAAGCTCTAATAAACAATGGAGGCAGCGTTCATCCAGGGGTAAAATGTATTCTATAAAAACGGTCCTTGTTTTAGGGATGCTTCTGGTGTGATCAGCTCTTATCTCACAAAGTTTCAAAAAACGACTCCATCGTCCAGGATTTGTCTTTTCAAGTATGCATCCTAAGAGCCCAACTCTGCAGCTCCATGTTCAGACCCCACAGAGACAGAAGCAGGACTGTGAATGTTACCAACCTGATAATAACCAGTAATCAAATTTAATCTATTCCTAGATTTCCAAGTAATGATACAATATTACAGTGTTTTGCTTCAAAAATGACATAAATAACACATTTCTAAAATGCCAGTTTTTTTATGATCTCTTTTCATATATGTCAGTTCAGATTATTCAAGATATTTATCAGTGTATATCAGACATTGTTACACTTACTTGATTTTGCTTAGAGCCAAGTGCACCTATGAAAACCTATGCTGAACTGGGTTCTTAAGTTGTGACAGTGAGTTTCTCAAGTTCGTATGTCTGGGAAACAACTATTTTGGTATTTATTAATCCATTTCTTTAAAAAAATATTTGTTGGAATATAGTTATTTTACAATACTGTGTTGGTTTCTACTGTGCAGCAAACTGAATCAGTTATACGTATTATCTCCTTTTTTGGATTTCCTTCCCATTTAGGTCACCACAGAGTACTGAGTAGAGTTCCCTGTGTTGTACAGTAGGTTCTTGTTAGTCATCTATTGTATACACAGTAGTGTGTATATTTCAGTTCCAGTATCCCAATTCATCCCACCCCCTTTCCCCGCTTGGTATCCATACATTTGTTCTCTACATCTGTGTCTCTATTTCTGCTTTGTAAATAAGATTGTATATACCATTTTTTTAGATTCCACATATATAAGTTAATATACAATATTTGTTTATCTCTTTCTGACTTACTCTGTATAACAGTCTCTAGGACTAATCCATTTTTTTCATTATTTTATGACTAGTGTGGGCTGCCAAATACAAAGTCAATGAAACTTTATAAAGATGGGGTAAGATTAACTATTTAACATAATGAATTATTCCTGTTTTGTTCACAGTGACAGTCTGTGTTAAGACACCCTAAGATGTACCCTGGGTTTAGACTTTTTTCCCTCTCAACCCTAGTGTTAGCAGATGTGCAGAAACTCAAGAAGACAATGTCGGTGAAGTATCATTAGTTCCCCAAAGAGCCCAGACTTGTATACGTTCCAGCAACCCAGAACCACACCCTTCTGACCCAGCAATGGGAGAGGCCAAAGGTGGGAGGGTTCCTTTTCCATCTACTTACTGGAAGACGTGTGTTCCTATGTCTCTTTAAGGGTTAGGTGGATGTTCACGGTATATGTAAGCATGCACCCTGCTGAAACCGGTGTGAGCGACTCGTCCAGATAATCTCCCATTCCTTCCTTCAAACTTCAGTTTGAGTATCCCTTCTTCCGGAAAGCCTTTTCTGTCAGCCTAAGATGGGACGTGGGTCCAGGCTGCTATATTGCGTAACTGCATTCTTTTCCCTTTCAGGTTATTACGAAATCTTGAGTATAGTTCCCTGTGCTATACAGCAGATCCTTGTTTATCTATTTTATAGACAGTAGTGTGTGTATATTACTCACCAATTCCTAATTTATTTCTCCCCTCACCTTTCCCTTTTGGTAACCATCTGAATCTCTTTCTATGTTTCTTTTTTTTTTTTTCAGATCCACATATAAGTGATACATGTGGTATTTGTCTTTCTCTGACTTATTTCACTTGCTATGATAATCTATGTTTCTACAAATGGCATCATTTCATTTCATTGTATGGCTGAGTAATATTCCAGTGTGTGTATGTATGTGTGTGTGTGTAAAGACCACATCTTCTTTACCCATTCTACTGTTGATGGACATTCAGGTTGCTCCCATGTCTTGGCTATTGTAAATAGTGCTGCAATGAACATGGAGGCGAATGTATTTTTTCAGATTATGGTTTTCTTTGGATATATGACCAGGAGTTGGATTGCAGGACACACATGCCCTTCTTATGTGTTAGAGCTTTCACTGATTCTGCCCTGCTGAACTGTAACTGTTTTCTTATCCACCTTCCCTCCTCAAGAACAGGGACCTACTGTTTGTTATAGCCAGGACTTGGAAGCAACCTAGATGTCCGTCAGCAGATGAATGGATAAGAAAGCTGTGGTACATAGACACAATGGAGTATTACTCAGCCATTACAAAGAATACATTTGAATCAGTTCTAATGAGGTGGATGAAACTGGAGCCGATTATACAGAGTGAAGTAAGCCAGAAAGAAAAACACCAATATAGTATACTAACACATATATATGGAATTTAGAAAGATGGTAATGATAACCCTGTATGCGAGACAGCAAAAGAGACACAGATGTATAGAACAGTCTTTTGGACTCTGTGAGAGAGGGAGAGGGTGGGATGATTTGGGAGAATGGCACTGAAACATGTATAATATCATATAAGAAACGAATCTCCAGTCTAGGTTCGATGCATGATATAGGATGCTTGGGGTTGGTGCACTGGGATGACCCAGAGAAATGGTATGGGTAGGGAGGAGGGAGGGGGTTTCAGGATAGGGAACACGTGTACACCCGTGGTGGATTCATGTTGATGTATGGCAAAACCAATACAGTACTGTAAAATGAAGTAAAATAAAAAGAAAAAAAAGAAAAGAACAGGGACCCGTGATGTTGAACCTGATAGAGTATGTGCTCAGTAAAGGATAAACAGAGTTGAATTCCATACCTCTAGATGGAGTATCCCCTGATTTACAGACTTGGGCAAGCAGTTGTCATAGTCTTATTTTGGGAGAGGGGCACTCCCTGCATTAAGGGTCTCCCTATTCCTTGTCATTTTGAGTGACAGGGGTCTACCTCCTGCCAGACCCCTGTACCCTGTGAGTCTTTTGAGAGAATTGGGCTGCCAGAGGGGCTGGAATGGGAGAGAGGGGCTGAATAAACCCCAGTTCTCCAGTCTTGGTTGGATGCCTGGATTTTTATAAAAGCATGTCCAGTCCCTTCCACACCCTTTCTCTTTTCTGAAGAGTCAGTCCTAAAGTTCAGTTATTAATGGCAGAGGATTATGTACTCAGTAAGGTCTGATTTGTGATTTATTTGTTTAATACTTTCTGAGTACACACACGCACACGTACACACACACACACACACACACACACATATGTATCAAAATCAGTGAAATAAAAAAAGCTGGTCTGCTTTGTGGAAAACAAGTCTTTCTGATGTAGTACATTTTTCTATTAAAAAGAAAGAAAAAGAAAAACTGATTTTCAGAGTCCTGCCAACAACACTCTGAATCTAAGTGCTAGATTTGCAAATAGGCTTATATTCGTATTTAGAGAATATGCATATTCAGAGACATATTATTCAGGAAATATTTGGTTATCTTCAGACTTAGTAAAACTTATGGCTAAAAATAAGAGGGGTAACATAAATAGTGGGGAAAGTTAGGGAAGATGAAGCAGTCAGTACAAAAATAGAAAAGAGAGGAAGAGGTAAGGGGAACTGTGTGTTACTTTCTGTTTTGGTTCATGTCTTCACCAATACTTGAAATTAAATTCAGTGTAACAGATATTAACTGGATGCCCAGCACCCAAGGCTGAAAAGATATATCAGCTTCCACAGTTTTGGAGTTGAATAGACCAGAGATAATGACAGATTGCCCAGCATTCTTTCCTCCAGGATATTAAGTCATGATGTAGTCTAGGGTTTGGACTCAGTTCCAGGGGTGGCTTCTGATCGGTCTAAGCCTGTCATGGTAGCTCCGCCTCCTCCCATGGAATTCCTCAGGCCACAGTGGCTGATTCAGGAATGATTTTGTGACCCAGTTTAGTCCACAAGACACAAAAACCAGTGTTCTGAAGGCCCTGGGGAGAGTTTCCTGATTCCTAAGACAGAGACTAGACTGTAGGGTGTTCTTCCTGGGGCCCCAGCTGAGTGCGGGTAGGAGACCCACAAGCCCTGCAGCTGCTTGCGATTTTTCTGAGAATGAAAGTGGTGAGCAAAGATCAGCAGAGTCAATAAAAATCTCTGAGAAATGGATAGAGAACTCTGATCAGGCCTTGCCTCAATTTACACTCATATTTGATTTTATTTTATGAATCAACAGATCTTTTTTTATTGTCTAGGGTAGCTTGTGGAGAACACAATGGCACCCCACTCCAGTACGCTTGCCTGGCAAATCCCATGGACGGAGGAGCCTGGAAGGCTGCAGTCCATGGGGTCGCTGAGAGTCAGACACTACTGAGTGGCTTCACTTTCACTTTTCACTTTCATGCATTGGAGAAGGAAATGGCAACCCCCTCCAGTACTCTTGTCTGGAAAATCCCATGGACAGAGGAGCCTGGTAGGCTGCAATCCATGGGGTCGCGAAGAGTCGAACACGACTGAAGTGATTTAGCAGACTTAGCAGGGTAGCTTGAATTGACTTTTTTTTTTTTCATTCTAACAGATGCAGTTGATAAGGACACTGATACTTACAACACTTACCAGACTATGATAAATAATATAAAGTTTATGCTGAAGAACAAAACAGAATCCGTCAGGGAGGGGATCCTGTTACTTGCAATTGTGGAGTGCAGTTTTAGGGATATTATGGATTTGAGATTAAACTAGACTTATAAGATGGAATTAATACCCGATGGAACAAATAGCAAAAATCAAATAAGAAAAACCTAAGTTAAAAATGAATCATAGAATTCGAGAGTTAGAGAGATCTCAAAGCTTAGATAGGAAACCCCCTAAATTTCCTGAGCCCAAATAGGTCTGGAGAGGCTGAGTGACTTGCCCCAAGTCACAGAACTGAGCTGAGCAAGTTGGGAACCCAGTTTTCTTGAATTCTGAATGGGGTTCTTTCTGATGCATTACACATAATTTCCTCTCTAAAGATAGGAAAAGAAATAGGAAAATGGTATTTTGAAATGTCAGCCTAGGAAGAAGAGTGAGGAAAAGTCTGCATTTTCATTGAACAGGGCTTTAAAAAGCTCATAATAGACATTTTGGATGTTTTGTTTTTAAATAAGACTGTGGCCTTTACCAAAAGGTTGAGCATATGCTGCAGTGTAGAACCACCTGGATGTAGCCTCGTTGCTAAGTGCTCCACCTAAAGTAAGGCAGTGTTGGTTCAGTGCTTTCTCACCCCAAACCTGTGACAGCCCCTCCCCCCTCAGCTGTCAATCATCTGGCTCTCGCTAGAGTTAGAGTATGCATTCTCCACAAGATCAAAAACGAGTCCAAAGAGGTCAGAGCAGTAGTGTGTTTAGCCTGGTGTCTTCAGTGAATTACTTTTTTCTCTCTTCTCCCCATGTATTAAGGTAGGTAGGAGATTGTGATAGAACTGGAAATGCTGAAACTACAATACAGTGAATCTCTGGAGTCACAACTGTGTTCTGGTCTCAGGTGTTCCATTTTAATTGTTCGAAGATCTTAAACACTTTGTTTAATCGCTGAGTTTCTATTTCCTTGTCTGTTAAACTAACAACTGCCTTGCCTACCTTTCGGGGTTGTTAAGAAGATCAAAAGAGCTCATGATTGTGAAACAGAGAGGGTGATTTCTACAGCCCTTCATGCTCCTCAATTTAAAGATTAGGGAGCTGGGTATATTCCCAGGTAGACCAGCCCCTGTCTGAGAATGGTGAGGTTTGACCTCCAGGATAGACACTCAGAATTACATTCAAAACAGCCACCAGATTTGCTAGATTTATTCAACAACTACCTAATGAAGCATAATGAATACTGGATTCTAGCATCCCTCTTAAACATGATATAAAATGCCAAGACAGCTCAGCATGAACAATCTAAAAGACTGAAGCCCATTTTAAAATCGGTTTCCAAGCACTGTTTGGCTTTTTAGCTAAAAGAAAGAGAAACACTCAAAGAGTGACTAGGAAGTTCAGTGAAGGAAATGAAAATGATTTCTTGTGGATTTGCATTAATAGTACAGAACCTCAACACATCACCCTCTTCTTCAGACCTCTCCCCAGTTCTCCTTTTCCGAGTTTGTGAACCTTGCAACTTGAACACTTAAGGTTTTCACTCACACTTAGCTGGTCTCCTGGGTTAATGATTTAAACGATGTGTTTCCTCAGCCAGAAGGACTATGATATCTTGTGATCCACCATATTGACATTCTATCTATGTGTTTGTCTGTTTGCCACTTTCTCAGAAGGATTTGAAGCAATTTATACAAATATATGCTCTGTCCAAGAATAAAACAAAGTGGAGTGAGTTAGGGGAAAGGAAAAAAAATATGGGTAAGGAAATGTGATAAACTGCCAGATATATATATACACCCAATAGCCCAGCTCAGCTGCCAGCAGTGAGAGAAGAAAGAAAAGGAAATAAATAAATAAATAAAGACTCTAAGCTTTCTAAAAGCCAGAGCAAAGACGAGTCTTCACTACCTGGTGATTGCCATTCGATTTATACTGAGCAGCCTGTGCTGGGCCGAAGGGAAGAGGCAGAAGGCAAGCTTGGCTTACAGCCAGTGGAGCATACTCTTAGGGAGCCGTCCTAGTGAAAGCATTAAATTGCACCCTGAACTCTAAATAGTCACTTTTAAAAACATCCATCTGTCTACCGCCCACGAGCCCAGTAGAATGATTGCTTAACTTTTCCAGTGAATACCCGATCCACACCCTCTCCTACCCCAAGCAAAGTGGGTTACATCCAAATTCAAAGGCTGCCTTTGCTCCCACGGAAGCCACTTGAACGTCTGCTGCCCTTGGTAATTCACTACCCTAGGCAACTGCTCGTTCCATCTTTGTTCTTTTCCCAGCCAGAGGCATTGTTCCAACTTATTTCTGTGAGTTAAATCTTCTCAGATACACAGGAGCCTATTCCCAGAGTTCACTCATTAGTCAAGTCTGTTTTTTCACTAACCAATGACATCCTTTTGTAAACTAACTAAAGAAATGTGAGCTTAGCTAATTTGAAAAGACAAGTCTTAAAATCATAGTAAGATTATGTTTTCATAGAAAGTGCTTTTCTAGAGTTGAGAGTTGGGGTGTATATATGTGAATGATGCACATGGTGATGGAATGTTAGGAATGTGTATTTATCCTTGTGTCCATCTCCCTAGGTTTTCTCTTCTCTTCCAGTATATCATTTACAATTCTTTTAAATTAATTTTTATTGGAATTTACTTTACAATGTTGTGTTAGTTTCTGCTATACAGCAAAGTGAATCAGCCATGTGTACACATAAATCCCCTCTTTTATAGATTTCCTTCCAATTTAGGTCACCACAGAGCCCTGAGAAAACTCTCCTGTGCTATAGGGTAGGTTCTCATTAGTTACCTATTTTAAAGATAGTACCCCAATGTCAACCCCAATGTCAACCCCAGTCTCCCAGTTCATGTCCCCACCTGGTGTCCATATGTTTGTTCTCTATGCCTTGTCTCTATCTTATGCAAATAAAATCATCTATATCATTTTTCTAGACTCCACATATATGCATTAATATACAGTGTATCTAATATACAGTGTATCTTTAAAAAGTGTTTTTATATTGGAGTACAGCTGATTAATCAGCAAAACAATGTTGTTTTAGTTTCAAGTATACAGCAAAGGGATTCAGTTGTACATATACATGTATCTAGTATTTTTCAAATTCTTTTCCCATTTAGGTTATTACAGAATATTGAGCCGAGTTCCTATACTATAAGGCAGGTCCTTATTGGTTACCTAGTTTAAATACAGCAGTGTGTACATGCCAATCTCAAACTCCCAATATATCCCTCCCTGCCACCCTTTCCCCCTGATAGCCTTAACTTTCCAGTGTACCTGTTTGTCAGCTGAGCTATAAACAACCTTGTTCCTAGCTGACAGATCTGTGAAATGTCAGGGCCATGGGTGGGCATGGGAGGTAAGACTGAGACATGGGAAGTAGACCGAGAATGGGTGGCACCATTTGGGCAGCTAGACTTAGCTGTGTCTGTAATCATTACTTTGTGATCATTTTTTATCACCATCTGCCTTACTAATAGTGTTTTTAAAACGTGGGTCTTAACTCAGCCCCTACAGAGTGTTTGTTTTAAACTATTTGGTCTATCTAACATGGGTGAGAAATTATCAGAACCTTGCAGAGAAAATTCTGTAATTCATTTACATAGACTTGAATGTTTCCTTTGCATGAACATATCATCACTTTTATTTTAGTCACAGTTTTCTTCTCTTGTTTTGATCTGCTGTTTGACTTTTTGCCTTGCCAACCCAGATTCAACTGTCTTCAGAGATATCTTTAGCGATCTTTTAAAAAAATCAGCTCTTTTTTCTTTGGGTAATTCTGCAACCTGGAGAATTAAAACAGCATTGTCTTGTTGGGCTGTTGACTCTTGTGCAGTCTTCAGAAAGGTAAATCATTTTCCCTTGGCTGATTAGGGTTTGTAGCAAGGTTTCCATGAACATATCCTCTTGGAAGAGTAGCAGTAATGCCGTCTCTTTTTCTTTCCTATTCTTTGTAGTCCAGAATGTGGAGGATGTATAAGGGCTTTAAATGACTAAAATGCTCTATACCTTTAAAAATGCATTTCTGATTCAAAAGACTTTTTGTTATTTTTGATAAACAGCACGGTTTAAGAAAAACTATTTTTTAAATCTAGAAAACGGATATGTTTTATAGATTTTGTTTTTTCTGGAGTCAAATGTTCTTCTTGTCCATCTGTTGTCACAAACTTACAAATGAGAAATAACAATTATTATCAAAGCAGAATAACCAGAATAATAATCTCTAGTTTTGGAATAGGTGTGCTACTTTGTATTTGTCTTCATCTGAGAATGTCAGATATCAGTGGAAATCTTAATGCTTCTCTGAGGCTTTATGTTGTTTTCTAGATTTTATGTTAATTTATAGATAAGGTTAATGATGTCCTAAGCAATTGATTAAGTCCTGGTGTCATATTTCCATACCACAAAGGAAGATTTTAAAGCTCAAATTTAAGGATCAGAAGTATGATTTGTTACCAAACCACATCGGAAAAAGTTCCCTGATTTTGACACTAAGGTTGTGTTTATTTGACACAAGAATATGCTGGTTGACTGATTAGCTTTTTCTCCACCTCTCAGGTCCTTTCTCCACATAATCAAATACTATGTAGGCTGGAAAACAAGAGCTGTGATGTCTTCTCAAAGTTTTATCTTTGAAAAACAGGGATTATAATGTTAATATTTATCGAGTTTTGAGGAGGATATAAGAAGATGTACAGGCTTTATGATAGACACTAGCACTTAGGAGATATTCAATAAATGTTAGTGACTGTTATCATTACGGTCTGCTCATAGAGGAAAGAAAAGGAGGACTTCAAAATCCCTGACTTGGAGCAGGTTAAAAGAATGCTTGTAATAGGAGGTTTATTTTGAAAAAGAGGAAGTTCCTATTGTTTCTTCCAGGTGACTGGAAGAGCCAGACACTCTTCTGTAGATACACAATGCTTGGAACCAGAAATTCTGTCATATATTATTTTCTATTATCAATTCTTGTCATATATCTATTATCTATATATCTACTTTCTATCCTTATCTATTTTCTGTTGGTTACGTTTTATCTGTTATCATCTTTCATACTATTACACAAGATTAAATTTTTATTCTGTAATTCTCCCTTTTGACAAGGGTCAAAAAAATCTCCCAATTTTCAAGGGTCAAAGACAGTATCACAGGGATAATAAAAGAGAAATATTGGATTGGCCAGAAAGTTTGTTTGGGTTTTTCTGTAACATCTTACAGAACTTACAAACTTTTTGGCTAACCCAATAGCAAACTGGTAGCCAGCAACCTCTTATGAAATTACCAATATTTGATGATTTTTTTTTTTTTTACCTAAGTGGCAATTTCATATGATTCAACCTCAAAGACTATGAATCCAGACACATCCAGGCCAGGAATGAAAACCAAAGAGACTATATTTTCTATTGTTTCTTCCAACCTACTTTCAAAACATATGAAACATATAGCAAAAAATTAGAGCAGAATAGGAATGGTGATTCACCAGGCTTGTTCAAAGTTTAGCGAGTACAGTGAATCAAGCACAATTTTGGTTTGTTGCATTTTCCATCTTCAAAAGCCTGAACTATAAAACACAAGTAAACATTTTAAAAAATTATGGCTTTTTAAGGCAATGGCACCTCAATCCAGTACTCCTTCCTGGAAAATCCCACAGACAGAGGAGTCTGGTAGGCTTCAGTCCATGGGATCGCTAAGAGTTGGACTGAGCAACTTCACTTTCACTTTCATGCACTGGAGAAGGAAATGGCAACCCACTCCAGTGTTCTTGCCTGGAGAATCCCAGGGACGGGGGAGCCTGGTGGGCTTCCGTCTATGGGGTCGCACAGAGTCAGACACTACTGAAGCGACTCAGCAGCAGCAGCAGCTAGCATGAAAGCCCACTGTCTTTTTAATGAGACACAGATAACTTAAGTTTACCAAAAGTCAGCTTCACTTTTACAGGACAGGGTTATTTTTTAGAGTTCTCTACTACCTTAGACCATTTATTCTTATTATGTGTTAAATAGCTCTAATATCAAAAAGTATTTTTACAAGATAATTTTATACCTTTCTTCTTGCTATTTCCTGCTTCCTTAATTGATAACCTAGCTAACGGAATTCTTTCTTAGAAGCATTACGGCTTCCCTGTCAAAAGGGAGAGGTCAACAGGCTATAATTAATGCTGTCTTCATGGCCGGGATTATTATGCTTCCGTCCATCTTTCTTTCCTATAAGCAGAGCAACCCTCTATTATAGGGCATACATGCCCTCCCAGGATGGACTGACCTTCCGCGTGGTAATGAAATCAAGACATGCCCTTCAGCACACAATTAAATTTCAGTGAAGTTCAGAGGTTTTTCAGAAGTGACATCTTGAAGACAATTTCATCTGCAGAAGTTTCACAAATCACACACTGGCAAATTATCAGCCATACAGAGTCAACACTGTTCTCAGCTGGATCTTCTCAGGAAAACAGGCTGAAGTATTAACAGGAGGCTTTCCAAAAGGCTCCCTATGGCACCTTTGTTGAAAAGATATTAAACCAAACAGCTGCTGATATGGAAACCGGCTGTTTGAACTCTAACTCAGTTAGATATGTTAATAAGGGAACCGATGATGTCTGACAAACGTGATGCAGGAAGTGACTAAACATTTAATGCTTATTATTCTGCAAAATTCCTGGGGCCAGTGAGGTGGCGGGGATGGGTTGTGTGGGCACTAAACTGGGACCCAGGTCAGTGAGACTTGAAAGGGACCATTCCTTTGTCCTCTTTTCTAGAGTTTAAGGCATTATAAATATTAACTTCTCCAAGATCCTGCTTCAGAGCAATCATTGACAGGACAAATGAAACATTTTGCAATACCATATCATTAAAAAAAAAAATCCTTTCAGCGCTGCAGAACTAGTTTTATTATCCCACTTCCTAAAAAAGCCAAGAGGCCCCAATAGCTCTAGCAGAATCTTTGTGAAGGTGATGAAATTTGGCCCTTTAATGTCACAAAAAGATGCACTCATGGATTTTGCAGGTTTATACTTCCACATAGATAAATGCAGAGCTTCACCCATATTTGAACTGTTTGACTTTTAAAATAAAAACAGATACTACTGTATGGAATTTCTTTTAAAAGTACAAAAAGTTAAGAATATAAAAGTGTATTTGGGTTATGTGGTACAGTTGATCTTTCACAATATTAGAAAAATGAAAGAAAACATTCTCATTACAAATACTATCATTTTAAACCAGTACAAAAGCCATCAGTTGTGTTAAAATTTCAATAAATACAAAATAAGTGCATTCCAACATAATTCAGGACCATGGATGACTATCCAAGAAATACTGCCCTTACTAAGCCCGGGGTCAGGCAGACCATGGCCAGTGTCAAATCCAGACCCCTAGCTGATCTGGGAGCTAAGGATGATTTTTATATTTTTAAGAGTTAAAAGAAATAAATAATATAAAAGTTTTAAACAAAGAATTGTAACAAAGAAAGCAAAGTAGAATCAATAACGACTCTTCATGGCTGGTAAAGCATAACATATTTAACCAAGCTTGAGCAGAAATACTTTGCCCACCCCTGGAGTAAGCAGTTTGCTGTGCTGTGAGCAGAGCTGTGTTTTCCAGCAGACCACGCAAGGATGAGTAAAAATCTCCCTGCCCCTCAGTTCTTTATAATCTACTCTCAAGGAGCATAAGGCCAGTAAGCTTGATTTTAAAGAAAATGGCATCGATAAGGGCTTCAAAGGAAGAGACACCAAGTTTGGTGGGAGTGGCTTTTGGGGACGTGATTCACATGAGTCTTGATAAGAGATTTTGGGTGGGTGAAGTGAAGAGGGGGGTCAAAGAGACCAAAATGCAAGGGGTGTTCTGGAACTAGTGGGTGACTTACTTTAAGGGGCACCCAAGTGGCTGGAGGGTGGTCTCTCAGATGGGAAACTGAGGCAAGGGTGTAGCATAGGCCAGGGTAAGGAGTTGGTAGAAATCTAGAGATTGATTCTCTTAGAAGCCTGAAGGACAACAATTTATGCTTTTCTGTGGGTGTCTGATGTAACTGCATTCTCCTATCTTTCTAGGGAAGTATTGGATTGTAATCAGTGACAAATGAGGGAACTAGCTCTCTTAGTCTGAGGATCCAGTAAATGAAGGGCTTTTGGCTGTAAGTCAAAGAATAATGTTAATAAATGCAGTCACCAAGTCACCGTTAACAAAGCACTGCAGAGTTTCGATCTTCCATCAGAATTCCTGAAAGTCTTATTTTTAAGGCAGTTCAAATAGAGGCAAGGCAGCTAGGCTGCCAGGAGCACAGAGTCCTGCCTCTGAGGGCGCCCCTGACTCGTGCGTGACCTTAGGCAAAGCGCTGCTCTGTCTCAGCTGCCTTCGTAATAAAATGGGGATAACAGACCTTCGCCACCTCACAGGAGTGGGACGGAGCTCAATAAGTGTCCGCCAAAAGCTTTCAAGATAAGTGCTCCTGGAAAACGAGTTGGGAAGAGTTCTCTTTCAAGAGTTCAAGAGGGAGAAAAAAAGATTTTAAAAGTCAAAATAGGTCACTGTTTACAGCTTCTAAGAGTCCAAAGCTTTTCAACACAGAAAGGATCATTGATGGATGAAACAGAGGCTGCAGATGGCTAGGGGTGCCCCTAAACCGGCAGGAAGGTTCTGTGACAGTATTCTCTGACTTAAGATGAGGGCAGAAATTGTTTGGGTTTAGGGTGGGACAGGATACTAAAAAGCAGACAGCACCACCCTGCCGAGAGGGCTGCACAGGGCTGCAGTATCTACTTTCGGAGCTCAGAGTATTCAGCCCAGTTCTCCTGTGCCTCATTCGATTGTGAAGGTACATTTTCTTTTCTCTTCAGACGTTCATAATCTGTCCTAGAGAGAGACTGTGGTCAGGTCTAGGGGCATAAGAGCTGCCTCAGAGCTGGCACCCCTATCACCCTACACATGGAGGGAGAGGCTATCAAGTTGAAAATACTGACGTTTCTAAAGACAGTGGAAGGACTCACCCCAAGGTACGCCCATGCCACACTTGGAGCAGACCGCTAGGGACAGAAGACTAGAGCTGATCTTTTCTGGAAAGTTTGTGGCAAAATATTTCTAGGAGTCTGCAGAGAATGCTCATTCTTTTTGTCCTCTCATCCTTTTCCTCCTCTCCCTCATCCTTCTCCTTCCTCTCACTGTCTGCCCCCACCCCTCCTCTCATTTCCTTTGTTGCTTAAAGAAATCGGTACCTTAGAGTTGGCCAAACAGGACAAAGAGGCTAAGAGAGTTCAACTTGCACTTTGCTGTCTTGTTGGGAGGACATCAGCTCAAAACCACAAAGCCCTGAGTTTGACCCTAGTACTCTGTGGCCACAGATGACTCATCTAGATAATTATCAGATTGAATCTTCTCTATTGGTTTGATAACACCTGATGAGTAGAAAAAACTTCAATCAAATGAGTACCCCTAATAATCACTCTCCTTATTGCCTTTTTAGACTCTTCTTGGTTCTCTTAATTTTCCTGATATATGTAACACAGTAAGCTATCCATCACTTCATGGCAAATAGATGGGGAAACAGTGAAAACAGTGGCTGACTTTATGTTTTGGGGCTCCAAAATCACTCCAGATGGTGATTGTAGCCATAAAATTAAAAGATGCATACTCCTTGGAAGGAAAGTTATGACCAGACCTAGATAGTGGGCTGCCCTCTATGGGGTCGCACAGAATCGGACACGACTGAAGCGACTTAGCAGCAGCAGACAGCATATTAAAAAGCAGAGACATTACTTTGTCAACAAAGGTCCATCTAGTCAGGCTATGGTTTTTCCAGTGGTCATGTATGGATGTGAGAGTTGCACTATAAAGAAAGCTGAGCACCAAAAAACTGATACTTTTGAACTGTGGTGCTGGAGAAGACTCTTGAGAGTCCCTAGGACTGCAAGGAGATCCAACCAGTCCATCCTAAAGGAGATCAGTCCTGGGTGTTCATTGGAAGGACTGATGTTGAAGCTGAAACTCCAATACTTTGGCTACCTTATCTGAGGAGTTGACTCATTTGAAAAGACCCTGATGTTGGGAAAGATTGAGGGCAGGAGGAGAAGGGGATGACAGAGGATGAGATGGTTGGATGGTTGGATGGCATCATCGACTCATGAGTTTGGGTAAACTCCAGGAGTTGGTGACAGACAAGGAGGCCTGGCATGCTGCACTTCATGGGGTTGCAAAGAGTCGGACACAGAGACTCAACTGAACTGAACCAAAACTATCCATGCAATTCTTGGGTGCTGCTTAAAAAAGAAAAAAAAAAAAGATACACTGTTTTGAAACCCCTGGAGAATGTTGCCTGAGTGAGGAAGGGAAGAGCAAGGCAGAAGTGCCAGTCAGGGGTGGCTGAAATAGGAGGAAGCGCCCTTTAATGAAATCTTGATTTTCTGTGGCTTTTTCCTAAGTAGGAAAATCACTGGAAATTGTAGCAATTTTGCCCCCCTCCTCCTTTTTGTTGGAGCTCTCAATCTACTGAGGCTCCCTGCCACCTCATCCATCTATAACTTTTCATCAGTTTTTCCTCAAAGTAAGGAGTATGTCCCAGAAATGCACCTCTGTGACTTAGCAAAGTGCCAAAGTCATCTGGGCCTTCCCAGTGTTGCAAAGGAAGCAATGATTTGAATTCAGCTGCTCAAACGATTAACCTCTAAGCAGAGCACTTAAAGTGACAGAACAGTGTAGGTTCTGGAGGGGAAATCAGCTTGTTGGTAATTGTTTTAATTTTTCAATTAATTGATTATACATCTGGTTGTATATGGTCTTTTGAACCTGATATCTGCTAAATTAACCTTAATGTTATAGTAAAATTGAAGCACAATCAATTTCTGTTCAGTGAAACTATGTTTTTTCTGACATTGGATCATACTTGCAGATACAAGGTAATAATCATGTTTGTATGACCCCCAGTTTTCCTCCAACAGGGTATATGTTATACACACATATATGTGTGACATATACATATATAACTTATAGATGTAGCATATACATGTGTGTAACATATTTAGGTGTGTATATACATGCACTCCAAAATTACAATATTCACAATAGCACCATTCATTATTGTTGTAAGTTGGAAACAACTCAAATGTCCATCAACTGTGGAATGAAGAAATAAATTCTGACATACCATGGAGTATTACATAATAATGAGAATGGCTGAACTATTGCTACAAAAATGTAGATGAATTTCACAAACAAAACCCTGAGCAAAAGAAGTCAGACACAAAAGGACACATACTATAAATGCATTTGCATGCAGCTTATAAACAGTCAAAGCTAGTCTCTGGAAATCTATTCTGATAGAAATCTGAACAGGAGGTGTCTTTGGGTGGAGACAAGAGAGATTCTGGGGCTTGGTAATGGTTGAAAGTCACTCAGTTGTGTCTGAGTCTTTTCAATCCCATGGACCATACAGTCCATGGAATTTTCCAGGCGGGGATACTGGAGTGAGTAGCTGTTCCCTTCTCCAGCAGATCTTCCCAACCCAGGAATTGAACTCAGGTCTTCTGCATTGAGGTGGATTCTTTACTAGCTGAGCTACCAGGGTAGCTCCTGGTAATGGTTACGTAAATATATTTGCTTTGTGAAACTCATTAAGAGGTACAATAATCTGTAAACTTGTATGTATGCATGTTCTATGTACATAGAAATTTACTTTAAAACCTGCATAGTCATTATTATCCATTATAGTTTAGTGTTATTTCATTTTTCATCAGAATGAAAGAGACCAAAATTGTGAATGTTTTCAGGCTGCAAATAATAGATGCCTTGACTCTAAATGGTTTAAACAGGGATTGCAAACTTTTTCTGTATAATAAAGGGACAAATAGTAAAGGTTGCAGGTTTTTCAGGCTATGTGGCTTTTTGTCAAGACTACTCAACTCTACAGCTAGCCATAGACAGTATGTGACCACAGAGGCATGACTTTGGTCTAACAAAACTTATGTGAATGTAGGGCCATCTCAGCGTTCTGTCTGCCAACAACTCTAACATGAAAAATTAAATCAGGTAATAGAAATAGAATCAGGTAGTAGAAAGTTACACATTCAAAAAAAATGTTCTTTCTTTGGCACTCTCCTCACTTGAAGAGCTATTTAAAACCTAACTCCATAAAAATAAAGATAACATAAAAGTACTAAAAGATCTTTAGCTATTTACTGTGGCAAGATTGTCAAAATACCAAAGGAAACACTGAACTCTTGACATAAAAGCAATCAAAATGGCAAAGGTTTTTATTTAAAATTTTATCTATTTATTTCTGGACTAAGTTTTATGTGCACAGGGTTTGTATTTCCAAAGATAAAGGGATGTGTGGTGAAAATCTTTCCTTCTTGTATCTTTTCTGGGGATAATTGATGACTCCAGGTCCTTGTTTAGTTTTTGTGCATTTACTTACTTGGCTGTGCCAGGTCTTAGCTGGGACGTGCAGACTCTTAGTTGTGGCATGTGGAAACTAATTCCCTGACCAGGGATTGAACCTGGGTCCCCTGTGTTGGGAGTTTGGAGTGTTAGTCTTAGCTGCTGGACCACTAGAGAAGATACCCTCATTTACTTTTTACTTTGTAATAGATCGTGGAAATAATTTTACATCAGTACATAAAATACCTCCCCATCCCTTTTAACAGCTGTATAATATTCCTTTATATAGATGTAGCAAAAATTTACTTAACAATTTCTTACTGGTATGCATTTAGATTGTT
This sequence comes from Madoqua kirkii, assembly GCA_006408675.1. Classification (NCBI taxonomy): domain Eukaryota; kingdom Metazoa; phylum Chordata; class Mammalia; order Artiodactyla; family Bovidae; genus Madoqua; species Madoqua kirkii. Next base: position 23,193 of record SJYC01071550.1, read on the forward strand.
CCTCATTTTTTACAATTACAGAAAATTATGTCTTAAATAACTTAGTATCCAGATTATTTCACATATGCTTGAGCAATGGCAAGATAAATCTTTGCCAGTGAAATTGCTAGATCAAAGTAATGTCCACTTATGATATATATATATATATATTGCCAAATCACCCATGATGGTGCTGCAGCAATTTAAACTTTGAGCAGTAAAACTGAAGTACCTGTTTAACCATGCTCTGCTGCTGCTGCTAACCATGCTATATCCAACAGCAAATTGCCCTCAATCTTTTCCAATCTGTTATGTGAAAAAGATACATTATTATAAGTGAACTGGAGATTTCCCCCATTTATCTCTTTTTCTGAAAACTGTCTTTTTTGACGGAAACATTCATCTTTTTCTTATTAATTTGTAGGAAGCCTTTATCTGTTATAAGAAATGCAGTTTTTTGAAGTTTGTTGTCTTTCAACTATGCCAGTGTTTCTTATTGTTTTGCCATAGAGAAGTGTTTGACTGTAGTGTATAAATTAATTTTTTTATGGGTGCTGGCTTTTATTCTGTATTTCAAAGGCCTATGGTATTCCAAGATTATGTGGAAAAGTATCTAACAATTTATTCTGGCATCCTCAGGATTTTATTTCTAAAAATGTTAATCCGTCTGGAATATCATGGTGTAAGGTTTGGATCCAGCTTTAATACCCCCTCCACTCTCCACCTCCAAGGACTGCTTTAGTTCCTTACACACCATTCATTATGGACCATCTTTCTCCACTGATAACAGGTACCATTTTATCTCATACTGAATGTCTTTTTGTATCTGAGTCCATTTCTGTTCCATTGAGCTGTTTGTCTGTTCAGGTACCATGCCTTTTTAATTATGATAGCTTCACATTTTATTATTTTTTTAATCTGAGAATGTTCATAGCAGCTTTCTTATTATAACAAAAACTAAAAACATTCAGGTGTCTATCAATAGGATAGATAAGCTATGATATATTCATTCTATGGAATACTAAAAAGGAATAAATTATACAAAACAACATGGACATATCTTAACATTTTATTGAGTTGAAGTCATTCACAAAAGAATATATACTCTTTAATTCACATTTTAGTATCTAACACAGCTAGACAAACCTTACTTTCCTTTTTCAGAATTTTCATTCATACACTTGATTATTTTTCCATGTTAATATTTTAGTCAATTTGTAATACTTAAAAAAAACCCTTTTTTAAATGAAGTTTTTTACATATATAGGTAATTTAGGGAGAGTCTCATTTTTATA
>SJYC01071551.1:0-14163 GCA_006408675.1 Madoqua kirkii
ATTTAATCTTTTATTGCTAATACAAATGGGGTCCTTTCTGCTATTATATTGTCTAACTGTTGTTTCAAGGACTTTTAAAAGCCAAAGAGAAACTTATTCTTATCTCAATAAGTAGAATTTTCTCAACCATAATAAGTAACCATAGCACTTATAATTCAATCCTGTTCAAAATAGTTCAAAAGAGAAAAAATATTCCCAAATTCATACAAGTCAAAGGATATTAGGAAGAGACTAAAATAGTTCTTCAAAACTGTATTGCTTCACATATAAAATGAATAAATAGAATCCATATAATTTTCTTATTCTCACGAATCACTCCCTTTTCATCTTTTGCCTAGGAGGATACACAGATTGTTTTTCTCAGTGGTGCTCAGGGAGCTCTGCTAATTACTCACCTCTCCCCAGGGGTGGCCTGGCAGCTCAGCTATTCTGTTTCTTTCTCGCCTCAATCTTAAGAGACAAACACTGCAGGAGACTAGTGCTCAACACTCAAGCAGTGGAGATGGATGATGGCTCCTTGCTTTCCCCACCTGCGGCTTCACCTCTGCATGCCCTGGGGAAGTCATATGTATCCAGGAAATCATAGCTTTACCAAAATCTGAGAACATTTTCAAGGTCACCTGGAAAGAAGATAGAGGGGAGTCCTTTTAGGGGACCTCCAGATTGGTACCCTGGAAGATACAGGATGGGGGAGCGAGTTGTTCTGGCAGGGGATCCTGGAGCTTAAGGGTTTCTAGGTTGTGTAGCCTTTGTTCAGTTGCTAAGTCACGTCTGACTCTTTGCAACCCTATGGACTGCAGCATGCCAGGCTTCCCAGTCCTTCACCATCCCCCAGAGTTTGCTCAAACTCATATCCATTGAATCAGTGATTCCATCCAACCATCTCATCCTATGTCACCCCCTTCTCCTCCTGCCTTTCCCAGCATCAAGGTCTTTTCCAGTGAGTCAGCTCTTCAGGTGGTCAGAGTATTGGAGCTTCAGCTTCAGCATCAGTCCTTCCAGTGAACATTTAGGACTGATTTCCTTTAGGATGGACTGGTTTGATTTCCTTGAAGTCCATGGGACTCTCAAGAGTCTTCAGCAGCACCGCAGTTCAAAAGCCATCAGTTCTTTGGTGTTCAGCCTTCTTTATGGTCCAACCCTCGCATCCGTACATAACTACTGGGAGAACCTTAGCTTTGACTATTTGACTTTCATTGGCCTTAGGATGGAGTTTTTCTTTAGTGAGTGACTGCATTTGAATCTTGAGTCTCATTCTTAGAACTAAGTTGGTGGGCTCTCTGACTTTGGAATAATCACTAATTGGGCCAAGAGAGAAAAGAGGAGGGTGACTTATCTCTCCTTCCAGGCAAGAGAGGAAGTGGAAGCCATACTCTCCTCTTCCTGACACCTGAACAGCATTCTGTTAGGCAGAAATTCTACTGATACCATTGCTTGGGTTAACTCTCTGTCTCTATATTTATTGAAAGGTGATCAAGAGCCTTTTGCATAATAACACTAATAAGGAACAGAAAAGTTATGGAGTGCTTACCCCTGTCTCTGTCCTTTACGTGGATTCCTATATTTCATTTTTTAATTAATTTTTATTGGAATATAGTTGATTTACAGTGTTGTATTTGTTTCTGCTGTAAATAAAATGAATTAGTTATACATATATCCCCTCTTTTTTAGATTCTTTTCCCAGAGTATTGAGTAGAGTTCCCTGTGTTGTATAGTAGGTCCTTATTTTCTGTCAGTCCCAATAATCTAATTTATCACCTCCCCCAGATTCCCTTATTGTAATTCTCACAACACCCCTATAAGTTAAATATTGTTGTTATTTTCAACTCATAGATAAGGAAAGTCAGGTCTAGGGGGATTAAATAAAATGGCAGAAGAGAGAGCCAGGACTTGAAATCAAGTGTCTGCCTTTGTTAATCATGCTTTGTACCACTATACCCAGCTCTTATGAAAATGAAGGGCACACCTCCTTATTTTGAAACAAGGATGAGCAAAGAGGTTAAATTGTTTCTGTATATTGAATACTTCTTTCTGTAATCTTACGTATTAACGTTTAAAATGTGAAGTTTACTTTTATTGACAGGGCTCACATCAGTGAGGGTCATTGTAAACTCCACTCACAGGCATACGATAGTTTTTCCTCTAAGTGATAGATATACTCACAAAGACATTTAAGCATAAGTAATGGGTCATCTGGACTCCCTGGTGCCTCAGAGTGTAAAGAATTCGCCTGCATTGTGGGAGACCTGGGTTCAAACCTTGGGTTGGGGAAATCCCCTGGAGGAGGGCATGCCAACCCACTCGAGTATTCTTGCCTGGAGAATCCCTGCGGACAGAGGAGCCTGGTGGGCTACAGTCCATGGGTGGCAGAATCAGACTGAGTGACTAAGCATGCAATCACCTAGCATGTTTATCTTACAGTGTTCTGAAGACTGTTCTACTTATGACTGTAATTCTGTACTTATAGTTTATAACATTCTTCAGAGACATCAGATGCATGTGTATGTATGAGTATGCGTGTTTATGAATAATATGATTTCCTTGTGGGTGTGAATCTCACCCTCTCTGTGATTCCTATGCCCTCACCATATTGCTAGGCAACACCAAGCAACACATAGCCCACATTCTCCTAATTCCTTTTGATGTTCTGCAAATGGACTTTTGCTTTTCTGTGCAAGCAGAGTCACACCAGTGGGTTTCACAATTTTAGATTTTTAAGTTACGAGGTGTCCCCTCAGATCTAGGTCAAGAGACAACTATCAGAAACTGGCACAAGAGAGGAAGAACTGGTATAAGGGAAATGCACATATTTAGGTCTTTGGCTGAAATGCATTAGGGAAATGAAATGTGGTTCCTGTGGGTGACATCAAGGAGAGAGAGGGCACTGGCTTCCTTTCCAAGCGCTCCTGTGTCTTGGAGGATCATTGTGTGTGGAATACACTTTCTGATACTGGTGATGTCACACATACACAGTTCACCAGATGAGAATCGGGTTGCCCAGCTCTTGCTCAACACAGAGATCAATATCTCAGGTCTGGCTTTAGGGTTTAGCAGAGCACAGTGGGTGGATCCTGCGTCACAAGCTAAAGTCACGTATAACCCACCTGCCTTCTGTTTCTAGGGAAGATTAGAGAGAGGTTTCGTTAGGCTGGAAAATGCCAGCACTGGGCCTACAGTGGACAAATGCATAGGTCTACAGTAGCACAAAACATTCTGATTAAATCACGGATGATACCCAGATTGGAGAACTACTGGATCAGATGACCTCTAAGGTCAAGTGAAACCTTAATCCTGTTCCCCAAACTTTCCTCAACATTTACTTGGTGTTTCCTGGGAAGTTTTTTGTTTAAAATACAGATTTCCAGGCTCCTCTTCTATCTTTATGAAGTAGATCCCTCTCCTGCGAGGGACCTGAAAAACCTGTATTTCTGCTTAGCTTTTAAAATTTTTGACCAGGTCACACACTGAACATGATTAGAAATTCCAAAATATGTAAAAGGATGTCATCAAAAAAGCTCTTTTCCAAAAAATCTCTTTGTCCTCCCAACATCCCAATTCACCTTCCTGGAGGAGGTGATCAATATTACTGTTTTTGTGTGTGTGTGTGGTTTTTTTAGTATGTGTATATTCTTCTAGGAATATGTGAATATATAAAACATATAAATATATTTACTTTATGTGTGTGTGTGTTTTAAAGAAAAATCCAAAGGGTATACAGTGAAAAGCCAGTTCATTCGTGGTCCTGTCTCCACTTCTCTTCTCCAGATTCAGTCAGATCCCAGCACTGTTACCAGTTTCTTGTATGTCTCTTTCAGAGGTAGGTCTCTGTCCTTTTAACAAGTGACTCAAGTCATTCTTGAGTGGGTTTGGGACACCCAGGTCTATCATAGTTGAAACAGCTAGAGAACTTCACTTGGTTAACTTGGGTTGTATGAAATGCATTTAGTTGGATTCTATCCTGGATGTTATACTTGAAAAGTATTAATTGCCTAGTCGTGTCCTACTCTCTGCGACCCCATAGACTGTAGCCTGCCAGAATACTCTGTCCTGGGATTCTCCAGGCAAGAATACTGGAGTGGGTTGCCACTCCCTTCTGCAGGGGGTCTCTCCAATCCAGGGATCGAACACAGGTCTCCTGCATTGCAAGGAGATTCTTTACTGTCCAGTGTGTTCATTTAACCATTATTTTAAAAGGCCTACTATATGTGGAGCCTAGTCTGTGGTGAACAATGAAGGTATTCACAGGTACTCACAGTCTGATGGAGGAGATAGCCTGAAGGTGTGCGTAGGGGTCACAGCAGCTCCCTGGCCCTGGAGGTGAGGGTGAAGGGAGCTTTCTGAAGGAAGGGCTTTCCATCCTGAGGCAGAGCGCATGATGATGTGGTGCTGACCAGGCAAGTGGAGATGGAAAGTATTCCTGGCAGAGAGAAAAGGAAAAATGCAAAGGTTTTAAGTTTTGATCTAGCATGTGGCTCTCAGTGACCAAAAAGTAAAGTGTTTTAGTGTTTAGTATGCAGCAAAAGCGCAAGATAAAATGAGGGAGGTAAACTAGGATTAAAATAAGATGGAAAAGTATGACGGCGCTTAAGTCAGGTATTCAGCTTGGTATTCAGTGTTTTGTTTGTTTGTATTTTAATGAGCCTAGCTTGGTGATGACCTAGATGGGTGGAATGAGGGAGTCCAAGAAGAAGGGGATATATGTATATGTACAGCTGATTCATGTTGGTATACAGCAAAAACTAACATAACATTGTAAAGCAATTATACTGCAACAAAAAATAAAATAACATATATTTAAATCGTGAATCAAAAGAGGGTGTGAGTAGAGGCAAGGAGACAGTTTTGGAGGTTGTTGTCAAAAGAAACAGGAATGGCCTGAGTTAGATGGCCATGGTAGGGAGGGAAAAAAGAAACAGGAGATATTTTGAAGTTAGTTAGTGATTAAACTTCCCCGTTTGGGCTCCCTAGTGGCTCAGAAGGTAAAGAATCTGCCTGCAATGTGGGAGACCTGAGTTTGGTCCCTGGATCACAAAGATCCTCTGAAGGAGGGCATGGCACCCCATTCCAGTGTCTTGCCTGGAGTATCCCCATGGACAAAGGAGCCTGGTGGGCTATACTCCATGGAGTTACAAAGAGTCAGACATGACTGAGGGACTAAGCACACACAGCAGAGACTGAACAGGGGTGTCCCTAGTGGCTCAGATGGTAATGAATCTGCCTGCAATGCAGGAGAGCAGGGTTCCATCCCTGGGTTGGGAAGATCCCCTGGAGAAGGGAATGGCAACCCACTCTAGTATTCTCGCCTGGGAAATTCTATGGACAGAGGAGCTTGATGGGCTACAGTCTCTGGGATCACAAAAAGTTGGACACAACTGAGTGACTAAGCACACACACATAGAACACATAGAGTGACCGACTAAACAACAGCAAAATGACTGGGTGATCGATCGAAAGGGGCGGCATCTGGGACACCCCCAGATTTCTCGAATGGGTGATTAGCTGTTTTCACTTCCATCAGGGACACAGGTGGGAAAGCGCTCTGAGAATAGGGATTTGGGAGAAAGAAGGGGAGAGTTTGACATTTTGAGTTTGAGGAAGTCAAGAAGAGCTAAATTAAAGTCTAGAGTCCAATGGAGAAACGGGTCATTTGGTGGTGGTCAGTGGCCGCCAGGCATTTCCTAATTTCTCTGCAAACCTCACTTAGTTGGCATCTCAGCCTCTACCCCTGCTTTTCCCTGCCTGCCACAGTCCCCCCACCCCTCCTAAAGCACGCTGATCATCAGTCTTTTCCTCCTTTGTGCATCCTTCAGAGTAGAGGGGTTGGAAGGATGGTCCTGTTTTATAAGCTGCTATGTTTTCAAAATCCCCAAGCTGGTAGGTTAGGTTCTGTAAAAAGACAATCCTCTTCAGGTGGTTATAAACCATTCCCTAATGACCCTATGTTTACCAGAAGAGTATACGAAACAGATTCTGACTCTGTCTGGTTTTTCATTTACTCTGGGTACTAATGATACCTCTTCAGTATTGCACTGGCAACTGCTTGCACTGTGGATCTGTCTGTAATAAGGCAACCCTGCAGCCCTAGCGTCCTTTGCCATTTGCAGTTTTTAATTCCTTTTGCTGGACTTAACAGAGCTGAAGCAAGTTAGACATTTGAAAACATGCACCTTTGTTTTGTGCTGCAACCAGCCACAGGCATTTTAAATTGTGAGGGTGACTAGGAAAATAAGGTCTTTGCTATTGTGCCAAGAAATCTGAAGAATTTATGCATCCTTCGGTTGTTTCTAAATAGTTCATTGTCTCCTATCTGTATGGTATGGCTCTCGGACAGATTTCTCTCTGAACTTCACAGCATGGGTGGAAGAGAGTAATTTGGCCTTTAGTTTTTCCTGGCAGTCGGTGCCAGTCCATTTATATGGTATGTTCACAGGAGAGCTGACAAGTGTTGAAAGGTTTTATTCGATATGTACTTTTTTTTAAAGTAGAGAAAATCCGTAAAAATAGGTACTTTTTAGTTAGTTCTCCTAGTTATTCTCAAGATCATAACTAGTTCTGTTTCATTAAGGATTTCCACTTCAAATAGACTAACTGGCTATGTTAACCAGTCTGGGCTGTGTTTAATATTCACGATAAATCATATACTGTATGGACAGTTTTTTAATGATACAAATGCAAAAATCACATTTTTCTGTGTAACTTGTAAAAGCCATTCCTTCTAAAATGGGGCTGCTTATGCTAATTTGTTATAGTTAGTGAGTTGCAGGCAGCTCTGTGAATTTACTTTTCTTGGCAGTTCTAGAATATCCTGCCATAACACATACTGAAAAACTGTTTGATGGGTTATGAAAATCTGGATGTACTAAAGGTACATCTTGTGCAAACCATAAAATAAATACATGATTACATTTTAAAAATCTGTTATCAGGTTAAGGAAATTGTCATTATAACAACCCAGGGAAAATTAAACCATTTTCAATGGAAGATATGCTTTCCATTTGTACACAATGTAAATATATTTTTAACATTTATTTTTATTTATTTGGTTATACTGGGTTTTAGTTACAGTATGTAGGATCTAGTTGCCTGACCAGGGATTGAACCCTGTGCCCCTTTCATTGGGAATGCTGAGTCTTAGCCACGGGACCAACAGAGACATTCCATTCTGTAAATATTTTTAATGTCCAGTGCTGGCTCAATGTTGCTAGTCTTTCTGGGAAAAAAAAGAACCTGCCTGCTGGAGGTAAACTGGATTCCATCTAGAACCTACCTTGAAGTCACACCTCATGCTTGAGTTAATATTCTGAGTGAAGTGTAAGCAATACAGTTGTCAGAATTATTGGTGCAAAATATATTTTGAAAGTTTTAGCATTATTTCTAAGCAAGTCAGCCAAGTTCTATTATTTCAAGCATGTTGAGTTTGAGTCTGTCAATATTAATGTTGCCACTGATACATAGTTGCTTCATGAGCAATAGATGAATAAAGTATGTAATTTGGTTTGGTGCTATACTCACCAACTCCTCTGAGACAGTCTTCAGCCTCTAGAAGCTTAGATTTCTAACAGATGAAAAGATCTGGGGAAGAAACAAAGCCCATTTAATTTGTTCACTTATTCAGCAAATGTATATTAAGAGCCTCCTGTGTACAAGGCCCCTCTCTGGTTACACTGTCTTTGGGGAATATACTGTGGCAAATAGCAGAGATTTGGTTTATATCCTTGTATTCTATCAGGGAGATAAAACATGAAACAATAAATCATACAATTAATCATTTAACAAAATGTGTTTCAGAAGATACCTGTGGGGTGGGTTGAGGGCAGATATCTGGAGTTGGATGGAGGAGCAAGTTTCATTTTAAGTGAGTCCTTGAAGTATAAATTGTGTTTGCAATGAACTAGGATAAAGTCTTGATTGTGTCAAGCTGGAAAAAAAAAAAAAGAATTCTTGTATTTAAAGATGAAGACTCAAAAGATCTCTAAGAGAAAGATGGTGTAATTTGGTGATAATCTTGTTTTTAAATGTTTGTTTGTTGATTTATTTTTGATTGTGCTGGGCCTTGATTGCAGCGCACAGGCTTCTCACTGAGGCTGCTGGCTCTCGGCTTGTAGGGCTTCAGTAGATGAGGCACGTGGGCTCAGTAGTTGCGGCTTGGGGGCTTAGTTGCTCCAGGCAAGTGAGATCTTCCAGGACCAGGGATCCTGCATTGGCAGGCAGATTCCTAACCACTGTACTATCAGGGAAGTCCTGGTAGAGTCTTACTTAGGATGGAAAATATCCTTACACGTGCTGAAGACAATTTCATACCATGTGAAGGAATGATTTTTAATCTTAGGGTGGAAGTAAGTATTATATTCCACTTACGAAGGACGGAAAATGAATAAGAAATGCAGATGGCCAATTAACTCTTCAGTCAAACCTCATGCACATGATTAAAAATATGTAAAATTTAACATTAAAAAAACACTTTAACTTGCTTGTACATTTATGAAAACTTCAAATTGATTAAAATTCTTCAGTGACAAGGTTATACTCCTTGATCAGTGACTATTCTCACATATTTCTAAGCAAAATGCAATGATTATATTTGAAGCTGAGACATAAGGACAGAGTTGTACAAAGAAAGCCTAAATTGACTAAGAAAAGTCAAATATATAATTTAAATGATTTTTGCGATTTACTCTTTCAATAATAAATTTCAACCAAACCTAATTAATTTTCAGTTTTTAGCACAACATGAGGCTTTAGAAAAACGTGTCAATAAACAAATATAAAACCAGAAGTAGAGTAAATGAAATCATCTACTAGACTTAGATTGGGTGTAAAGATTAAGTTACATTTACTATTTGAAAAATTATTATGTACCTTATTGGAAAAAAAATGAAGAAACTCCAAAATTAAATATCTCTCTTCCCATACTGATCTCCATCCACCTGGTTCTCAGCCATAATAGGCTGCTCACAGGCAGCGCACCTTGGAAGTAACTATTACTTGTGTGTGTATACACAAGTTCTTCATGGGCTTGTTTTCTTTTCACACAAAAGGTAAAGTCCCGAGCACACGGTTGAGCCTTCACTTTTTTCTCACTTGTTTCTTGGAGATCCTTTTTGTATCAGTATGCAAATCCTTTCACTTTTGTTTTTCTTCTCTGAAACAGCTGTGTCATATTACATTATATAGATATACCATAATTTATATGACATTGGGTTGTTTTTAATAAACAGTTCTGCAGTGAACAGCCTTGTGAGTGGTTACTTCACAAGTATACCCCGAAAAGTAGAATTGTTAGTCAAAGATACAGTCATTAGACATTTTGGTAGGTATTGCAAAACTGCCCTATGCATCTATGAGTAATATATGAGAATGTATAATTGATTGTGTCAAGCTGGAAAAAAAAAAAAAGAATTCTTGTATTTAAAGATGAAGACTCAAAAGATCTCTAAGAGAAAGATGGTGTAATTTGGTGATAATCTTGTTTTTAAATGTTTGTTTGTTGATTTATTTTTGATTGTGCTGGGCCTTGATTGCAGCGCACAGGCTTCTCACTGAGGCTGCTGGCTCTCGGCTTGTAGGGCTTCAGTAGATGAGGCACGTGGGCTCAGTAGTTGCGGCTTGGGGGCTTAGTTGCTCCAGGCAAGTGAGATCTTCCAGGACCAGGGATCCTGCATTGGCAGGCAGATTCCTAACCACTGTACTATCAGGGAAGTCCTGGTAGAGTCTTACTTAGGATGGAAAATATCCTTACACGTGCTGAAGACAATTTCATACCATGTGAAGGAATGATTTTTAATCTTAGGGTGGAAGTAAGTATTATATTCCACTTACGAAGGACGGAAAATGAATAAGAAATGCAGATGGCCAATTAACTTCTTCAGTCAAACCTCATGCACATGATTAAAAATATGTAAAATTTAACATTAAAAAAACACTTTAACTTGCTTGTACATTTATGAAAACTTCAAATTGATTAAAATTCTTCAGTGACAAGGTTATACTCCTTGATCAGTGACTATTCTCACATATTTCTAAGCAAAATGCAATGATTATATTTGAAGCTGAGACATAAGGACAGAGTTGTACAAAGAAAGCCTAAATTGACTAAGAAAAGTCAAATATATAATTTAAATGATTTTTGCGATTTACTCTTTCAATAATAAATTTCAACCAAACCTAATTAATTTTCAGTTTTTAGCACAACATGAGGCTTTAGAAAAACGTGTCAATAAACAAATATAAAACCAGAAGTAGAGTAAATGAAATCATCTACTAGACTTAGATTGGGTGTAAAGATTAAGTTACATTTACTATTTGAAAAATTATTATGTACCTTATTGGAAAAAAAATGAAGAAACTCCAAAATTAAATATCTCTCTTCCCATACTGATCTCCATCCACCTGGTTCTCAGCCATAATAGGCTGCTCACAGGCAGCGCACCTTGGAAGTAACTATTACTTGTGTGTGTATACACAAGTTCTTCATGGGCTTGTTTTCTTTTCACACAAAAGGTAAAGTCCCGAGCACACGGTTGAGCCTTCACTTTTTTCTCACTTGTTTCTTGGAGATCCTTTTTGTATCAGTATGCAAATCCTTTCACTTTTGTTTTTCTTCTCTGAAACAGCTGTGTCATATTACATTATATAGATATACCATAATTTATATGACATTGGGTTGTTTTTAATAAACAGTTCTGCAGTGAACAGCCTTGTGAGTGGTTACTTCACAAGTATACCCCGAAAAGTAGAATTGTTAGTCAAAGATACAGTCATTAGACATTTTGGTAGGTATTGCAAAACTGCCCTATGCATCTATGAGTAATATATGAGAATGTATATTTTCCATTTGATGTTATCGGTCTTTTAGGGGTTTTTTTTTTGGTGAATTATTGGGAAAAAATGGTATCTCATTTTTTCATTATTTATCTCTCAATCCTTTTTTCCTCCCTCATTGGAAAAAGCTCTTTTATATTAGGAAGGTCAGATCTTCATTAGATATATGAGTTGCAAATATTTTTTATCTCACCTTCCCATCTTTTTTTTTAATTGCTGGAGATGACTTTGGCCCAAAAGTTTAATTTTTATCTAATTGAGTTTATCAATATATTCTTTTATGGCATTTGGTTTTGACTCATTGCTGAAAAGGGTAACTACACTCCAAGATCGTTAAGAGTGCATCCTGTTTTTCTTCTTGGACTTGAATACTTTTCATTGTTTGTCTTCAAATTTTTTTTTTATCCATTTGAAATTTTTCCTGGCTTAGGATATATTTGCCCCCTAAAATGCTACCCAGTTATCTCAGTATCCTATCCATACTGTTTTATGATGTCATTTTAATCTTATATCTATTTTGATCAATGTTTGAACTTTAAAAACTATACACAGTTTTACACATTTCAACCCCTAAAAATGTTCCCATGCTGTGTCTGTGTTGAAGCTCATTTTAGGTAACTTAAATGTTTACTCTTTTTTATTTTAAATATGCTTTTTCCTCTTAACAAAGCTTGTATTAATTGCTTCCTTGAGCAATATCTTTAAAAAGTTACAGAGAATGAAAAATGTGTTTGAAATTATGTGAAAATATTATTCGCATCAGAACAAATTCTGCAAAAGCTGAAATCCCATGAAAAAGAAAAATCTATTTCAAGTGAAATTTTCTCTGTCCCAGGGAACCTCCATAAACTCAGATCAGAAATTTATTATGTATAAATCTTTACTATGTATACATTTATTAAGTATAAATCTTTATTATACATATAAAGATCTTTATTATGTATATTTTAAAGATGGATCTACTGGGCAAAGAGTTAGAAGAAAGTATTTTAGACCTATCTCAGAATCCCTCAGTGAGGTTACTTAGAGATTTATCCTTAAATCACATTTATTGCAGGCTGGTTTTGTCACTTTTAAAAATATTTTTAAATTGGAAACAACAGTGGGCTGGTTACATAATACTTGTAATGGCAGGATTTGGGGGAAAATATCAGGCCTGCAGGCTTTAGATAATCACATGCAAAGTCATGTGTGAGTGGAAATGGGGGAAGAGCTGAGCTATGTCTGATTATTTACCCTCTGGGGGTACATACAGATTATTTCTGGGTTAATCTGGAAGATTATACAGCTGAGAATAGAGATCCCATAGACATTCCACAGACACCAGAATCTCACCAGTTGGTTTTAAACCCAAGGCACAGAGGTTGCATTAGGCTCTGGACCACCCGCACATGTCCTATTCCTGACTCGACTGAATCAAATAAGGTCTGTTTGAAAAGCTTGAAATTAGTATTCATATAAACAGGGAAATGCTGAAACCAGCTGGCATTCCGTAAATGAAATCACTAGAACAGGAACTTGGCATACTTTTCCTTCTTGATTATTTTGCTAAGTCGTCACCATAAATGGTCCTAACTTGGGTCAACCCTCTGACTCTTCCTGGGGAAGACATCCACCTAAGCATTTCACAGTGTTTTAAAAAAATTTTTAAAGATAACTTGGGTTTAATATAGACATGGCTATTTATAAAAATGTCTATTTGGCAATCAGGAAAGAATGACATGGTATGCTAGAAAAAAAGAGGAAGCAGTCTCATTCCTATCAGATGTGGAGAACTTAGTCTCAGCTTGATCTCTTTTAAGACATGGAAATAGAAAAAAGAAATCCTGACTATGCTGTACCTCTGACACTAACACAACATTGTAAATTAGCTGTACTTCTATATAAGAAATGGTAAATAAATAAAAGCAGAAAGAAAAAGAAATTGAAGTTACTTTGTACATTTGTGTCAGAATATATCTTTTCTTCTACAGAATATTCATCCTGAAATTTAAATCAATACATCAAAAATGCAAATCCAATCTCCTCATTGGAAACTTAATAAAATCACTTGGGAAACATGTCTCATTAATGGTACACTGAATACTTTTTGCCATAATGAACAGAAATGGAAACATAAATATAGAAACTCATTGCCCATAACTAACAACATATGTAAACATAAATAAAGTCAGAATTAATTTTAAATATAGTAAATGGACAGCTCTCTATTCTTCATAAAGGGAGAAAATATTCATATTTCTTCTAAAGAAATTTTATTGAATATGAGCGCTGAACTCCTTTCTTGTGTGAAATGATTGACCAATGTGTGAATATTTTTTCTGAGAGTATATAGGCATATCAAAATTGGGATTAGCAGACTGGATAATTTAAATGCTCTGTATAACTAAATGAACTTCTCTGCTTAACAATAGCAGAGACTGTTGGACTGACTGAACTTACTGGATTTACTGAGTTTTGCCAAGAGAACGCGCTGGTCGTAGTAAACACCCTCTTCCAACAACACAAGAGAAGATTCTACACATGGACATCACCAGATGGTCAGTACCAAAATGAGATTGATCATATTCTTTGCAGCCAAAGATGGAGAAGTTCTATACAGTTAGCAAAACAAGACCAGGAGCTGACTGTGGCACAGACCATGAACTCCTTATTGCCAAATTCAGACTTAAATTGAACAAAGTTGGGAAAACCACTAGACCATTCAGGTATGACCTAAGTCAAATCCCTTACAATTATACAGTGGAAGTGATAATTGATTCAAGGGTTAGATCTGACAGACAGAGTGCCTGAAGAACTATGGGTGGAAGTTCATGACACTGTACAGGAGGCAGGGATCAAGACCATCCCCAAGGAAAAGAAATGCAAAAAGGCCAAATGGTTGTCTGAGGAGGTCTTACAAATAGCTGTGAATAGAAGTGAAAGGCAAAGGAGAAAAGCAAAGATATACCCATTTGATTGCAGAGTTCCAAGGAATAGCAAGGAAAGATAAGAAAGCCTTCCTCAGTGATCAATGCAAAGAAATAGAGGAAAACAATAGAATTGGAAAGACTAGAGATCTCGTCAAGAAAATTAGAGATACCAAGAGAATATTTCATGCAAATATGGGCTCAATAAAGGACAGAAATGGTATAGACCTAACAGAAGCAGAAGATATTAAGAAGAGGTGGCAAGAATACACAGAAGAACTATATAGAAAAGATCTTCATGACCCAGATAATCACTATGGTATGACCACCAACCTAGAGCCAGACATCCTGGAATGTGAAGTCAAGTGGGCCTTAGGAAGCATCACTACGAACAAAGCTAGTGGAGGTGATGGAATTCCAGTTGAGCTATTCC
>SJYC01071552.1:0-24441 GCA_006408675.1 Madoqua kirkii
GATATTAAGAAGAGGTGGCAAGAATACACAGAAGAACTATATAGAAAAGATCTTCATGACCCAGATAATCACTATGGTATGACCACCAACCTAGAGCCAGACATCCTGGAATGTGAAGTCAAGTGGGCCTTAGGAAGCATCACTAGCTAGTGGAGGCAATGGAATGCCAGTTGAGCTATTTCAAATCCTAAGAGATGATGCTGTTAAAGAGCTGCACTCAATATGCCAGCAAATTTGGAACACTCAGCAGTGGCCAAGGGACAGGAAAAGATCAATTTTCATTCCAATCCCAAAGGCAATGCCAAAGAATGCTCAAACTACCACACAATTGCCTTTATCTTACATGCTAGTAAAGTAATGCTCAAAATTCTCCAAGCCAGGCTTCAACAGTACGTGAACCTTGAAATTCCAGATGTTCAAACTGGTTTTAGAAAAGGCAGAGAAACCAGAGATTGAATTGCCAACATTCATGGATCATCAAAAAACAAGAAAATTCCAGAAAAATATCTATTTCTGCTTTATTGATTATGCCAAAGCCTTTGATTGTGTGGACCACAATGAACTCTGGAAAATTCTTCAAGAGATGGGAATACCAGACCATCTGACCTGCCTTTTGAGAAATCTGTATGCAGGTCAGGAAGCAACAGTTAGAACTGGACATGGAACAGACTGGTTCCAAATAGGAAAAGGAGTACATCAAGGCTGTATATTGCCACCCTGCTTATTTAACTTATATGCAGAGTACATAATGAGAAACGCTGGGCTGGCTGAAGCACAAGCTGGAATCAAGGTTGCAGGGAGAAATATCAATAACTTCAGATACGCAGATGACACCATCCTTATGGCACAAAGTGAAGAAGAACTAAAGAACCTCTTGATGAAAATGAAAGAGGGGACTGAAAAAGTTGCCTTAAAGCTCAACATTCAGAAAATGAAGATCATGGCATCTGGTCCCATCACTTCATGGCAAATAGATGAGGAAACAGTGGAAACAGTGTCAGACTTTATTTTGGGGGCTCCAAAGTCCCTGTAGATGGTGATTTCAGCCATGAAATTAAAAGACGCTTACTCCTTGGAAGGGAAGTTATGACCAACCTAGACAGCATATTCAAAAGCAGAGACATTACTTTGCCAACAAAGGTCCATCTAGTCAAAGCTATGGTTTTTCCAGTAGTCATGTATGGATGTGAAAGTTGGACTATAAAGAAAGCTGAGTCCTGAAGAATTGATGCTTTTGAACTGTGGTCTTGGAGAAGACTCTTGAAAGTCCCTTGGACTGTATGGAGATCCAACCAGTCCATCCTAAAGGAAATCAGTCCTGAATATTGATTAGAAGGACTGATGCTGAAGCTGAAACTCCAATACTTAGGCCACCTGATGCGAAGAACTGACTCATTTGAAAAGACCCTGATGCTGGGAAAGATTGAAGGCAGGAGTAAAAGGGGACAACAGAGGATGAGATGGTTGGATGACATCACTGATTCAATGGACATGAGTTTGAGAAAAGTTCAGGAGTTGGTGATGGACAAAGAGGCCTGGCATGCTGCAGTCCATGGGGTCACAAAGAGTCGGACACGACTGAGCAACTGAGCTGAACTGACTGAACTGAACTGGACTTACTGATACAACCATGAAACAACCTATAGGAAAGGTTACTTGTGATAATGCTATGATCACTATGCAGTTGATAAGGAAATAGGTAGTCACCATTGATAAATAAAGAAATTATTGGAATGAGAGGGAAGCAGAGAGCACCTGTCAGGTTGCCAGCATGAGGCAAAGAATGAATGAAGCTGTGGAGAACAGTGATTATTTGGTGGGAAAGTGCTGGAGGCGAGGATTACAGCTTTTATTTCTTTTATAGCCTCGAGTGCCTGGTATGGCTTTCATTGTTTGCTTGGGTAGCATGAATCTTCCTGTTTGATTCCTTTTTAGTGGTTCTTTATTCAAACTGCCTATGAAATATGGAAATTGCAAAGGCTTTTTTTTTTCTTAAGGAAAGGAAGACTGGTGTAAGGTCAAATTACTGTTTGGTTGAGGTATAGTAGAAAACAATTTCATTAATTGAAAACTTCCTTTCCTGGTATTCCAGACATGCCAGGGTTTGTTTGTTTATTTATTTTTAATTAATGGATATAGTAAGCACATTCTATGCTTAGGGGGATAAGCCTTGGTGCCTATTCTTCGAGCAAGTTATTTCATATGAGTGACAGTTTATGCTCCCTTGTATGTAACATTAATAGCTAAGTCTATAATTGTTGTTGTTCAGTTGCTAAGTCATATCCAACTCTTTTTGATCCCATGGACTGCAGCATGCCGGGCTCTTCTGTCCTCCACTGTCTTCTGGAGTTTCCTCAAATTTGTGTCTATTGAATTATTGTTCAGTTGCTAAGTCTTGTCTGACTCCTTGCAACCCCATGGACTACAGCACTCCAGGCTTCACAGTCCTTCAGTATCTCCTGGAGTTTGTTCAAACTCATATCTATTGAGTCTGTGATGCTATCCAACCATCTCATCCTCTGCCGCCACCTCCTCCTGCCCTCAATCTTTCCTAACATCAGGGTCTTTTCCAGTGGGTTGGCTTTTCCCATCAGGTGGCCAAACTTTGGAGCTTCAGCTTTAGCATTAGTCCTTCCAGTGAGTATTCAGGGTTGATTTCCTTTAGGATTGACTGGTTTGATCTCCTTGCTGTCCAAGGGACTCTCAAGAGTCTTTTTCAGAACCACAATAGGAAAGTATCAATTTTTCAGGGCTCAACCTTCTTTATGGTCCAACTCTCATATCCATACATGACTACTGGAAAAACCATAGCTTTGACTAGATGAACCTTTGTTGGCAAAGCAATGTCTCTGCTTTTTAATAACACTGTCTAGGTTGGTCATAGCTTTTCTTCCAAGGAGAAAGTGTCTCTTAATTTCATGGCTGCTGTCACCATCTGCAGGGACTTTGGAGTCCCCAAAAATAAAGTCTGTCACTGTTTCCATTTTTTCCTCACCTATTTGCCATGAGGCGATGAAACTGGATGGCATGACCTTCGATTTTTGAATGTTGAGTTTTAAGCTAGCTTTTTCACTCTCCTCTGAAACCTTTGGAGAAGGCAATGGCAACCCACTCCAGTATTCTTGCCTGGAGAATCCTAGGGACGAGGGAGCCTGATGGGCTGCCATCTATGGGGTCACACAGAGTCGGACTCAACTGAAATGACTTAGCAGCAGCAGCTTTCACCCTTATTAAGAGACTCTTTAGTTCCTCTTCACTTTCTGCCATTAGAGTAGAATCATCTGCATATCTGAGGTTATTGATATTTTCCCCAGGAATCTTGATTCCAGCTTGTAAGTCTTCCAGCCCAGCATCTTACATGGTGTACTCTGCATATAAGTTAAGTAAGAAGTGTGACAATAAACAGCCTTGTCTTACTCCTTTCCCAATGTTGAACTAGTGCATTGTTCCATGTCCAACTCTAACTGTTGGATCTTGTCCTGAATTCAAGTTTCTCAGGAGGCAAGTAAGGTGGTCTGGTATTTCTAGCACTTTAAGAATTTCCACAGTGTTGTGATCCACAGAGTCAAAGGCTTTAGTTTCGTCAGTGAGCAGAAGCAGATGTTTTTCTGGAATTCCCTTGCTTTTTCTGTAATCCATTGGATGTTGGCAATTTGATCTCTGGTTTCTCTGCCTTTTCTAAATCCAGCTTGTACATTTGAAAGTTCTTGTTTCAGGTATTGCTGAGGCCTGGCTGGAAGAATTTTGAACATTACCTTGCTAGTGAAATGAGTGAAATTGTACAGTAGTTTGAACATTCTTTGGCATTGCCATAAAAAGTGACCTTTTCCAGGCCTGTGGCCACTGCTGAGTTTTTCAAATTTGCTGACATATTGCATGCAGCACTTTAACAGCATCATCTTTTAGGATTTGAAATAACTCAGCTGGAATTCCATCTCCTCCACTAGCTTTGTTCATAGTGATGCTTCCTATGGCTCACTTGACTTCACACTCCAGGATGTCTGATTCTAGGTGAGTGATCACACTGTCGTGATTATCTGGGTCATTAAGACCTTTTTTGTATTGTTCTTCTATGCCACCTCTTCTTAATCTCCCTCTGCTGCTTTTAGGTTCCTGCCATTTCTGTCGTTTATTGTGCCCATCTTTGCATGAAATGTTTCCTTGGTATCTCTGCTTTTCTCCGGGAGATCTCTAGTCTTTCCCATTCTATTGTGTTCCTCTATTTCTTTGTATTGTGCACTTAAGTCTTTCTCATCTCTGCTTGCTATTCTCTGAAACTGTGCATTCAGGTGGGTATATTTTTCCTTTTCCCTTTGCCTTTTGCTTCTCTTCTTTTCCCAGATATTTGTAAGGCTTCCTCGGACAACCAGTTTACCTACTGAGTGGGTGATGCTGTCTAACCATCTCATCTGCCACCCTCATCTCTTTTTTGCCTTCAATCTTTCCCAGCAGCAGGATCTTTTCCAATGAGTTTGTTCTTCCCATCAGTCCTTCCAATGAATATTCAGGGCTGATTTCCTTTATAATTGACTAGTTTGATCTCCTTACAATCCAAGGCACTCTCAAGAGTCCTCCAGCACCAGAACTTGGAAGCATCAGTTCTTCGGTGCTCAGCCTGCCTTCTTTATCATCCAACTCACATCCATGCTAGATTATTAGAAAAACCATAGCTTTGACTATTTGGGCCTTTGTTTGCAAAATAATGTTAAATCTATACTGTCTTTTTTTCTTTTTCTTTTTTCTTGAGTATAATTGCTTTACAATATTATGTTAGTTTTTTTCTGTACAACAAAGTGAATCAGCCATATGTATACCCATATCCCCTCCCACAGCCCCCACAACCCAACTTTCCACTCGTCTAGGCAACCAGTGAGTATGGAGCTGAGCTCCCTGCCCTATACAGCGGTTCCCACCTGCTAGCTATTTTACACAGGGAAGTGTATATATGTTAGTGCTCCTCTCTCAGTCCGTCCCACCCTCCCCTTCTCTCCCTGCCTATGTACACATGTCTATCTCTTCATCTGTGTCTCTATTCCTGCCCTGCAAATAGGTTCATCAGTACCGTTTTTCTAGATTCCATGTATATGTGTTGATATATGTCTTTCTCTTTCTGACTTAGGTCACTCCGTATGACAGACTCTAGGTCTATCCACATCACTACAGATGACCTAATTCTATTTCTTTTTTTGACTGAATAATATTCCATTGTATAAATGCACTGCATCTTCTTTATCCATTTATCTGTCACTGAACATTGTCTAAGATGATTCAGGTCACAGAATTTCAGAAAGAATACTCCATGAACTATTAATATCAGGAAAGTTTTCCTGAAGAGATTAAGATCAGTTCTTTGTCTCCTTCCACATGTGGCCTATAATTGGCCAGGAATCAGAGAACTGGATTGCTCAAGCTTACAGAAGAACAAAGAGCAGGGCTAATGGGATGTAGGAACTTTGTGCAGGCTCCTCCGGAAAGTATTTAATGTGTCACTGGGGGAGCTTTGGGGGTGTAAGGTGTCTTTGTGTGCTCCCCACCATGATCATTTTTTCCCTGGAGCTTTCTGTTCCCTGAATTAGTAGCTAGAATTAGGTTTGAATGAAAAAGTGGTGGTTTTGGAGGGTTCCTTGCAGCTTGTGAACCTGGGGAAAGGCCTTGTAGATGACAAGCTGGCCAGGGACACCATATGAAAACGTCATCCCTCTCAGTGTGGGTGAGGTTGACATTAGAGGGGAATTCAAGATAGCTCAGGGAAAGACAGAGCGCCCCCGGTTTTGATAGGAATGGAGATAGGGGAATGGAATGACCTCTCACATTTGTCACGATGATGAGATTCTTCTGCCTCTGAACACGTTCTCCACAGGCTCCCCTGAAGCCTTTTCAGCCCTGTGGCATCTTCCAGTTCCTGTCTTAGATCTCTTCTTTCCCATAACTACCTAAAAGCACAGTCATACATTCCTGGCTGTTCATTTCTGGTAATAATCTCCTCCTTTGCAAGAGCCCCTCATGGTCAGAGTCCAGTCTCCTGCCTCCAACACACATGCTTGCCTCAAATGTCCCTCTAACGTCCAAGGTGCAACTCTAAATTCTAGGAATTCTCTGACCTTTTGCTCTGGTCCCAGAGAGAACATTGTGTTTTTCAATGCCCAGGTCATTCTTTCAAATAATTACATTCTCTGTCACCCTGCACAGACTGCTGTACTGCCAAAACCATTCTTTTAGACTGGGAATTTCTAGAATGAATGTTTCTTTCAGGGATCTCAGCAAATCAACAATCTCCAGGTGTCTGCTAAATCCTACCTCTGTTGAATCACTTTGTTTGCTTAGTGAGCAATTCTTTTGATTTGTCCGATCTAAATATAGCTGAAAACTTATGACAACTTGCTATGGACAGTATGTCTTCATGTCTCTCACTTAATAAATATCAGAGCTTTAACTTCGTGCTGGTACTGAAATGCTCTCTTCTTCCTTTGAGAAAAGCTCTCTAATGGCCTTCTTTTTTGGGAAATGAGACTTGTTGCTCTTCTAATACACTTCTATAAGTGGCTTGCTATCACATTGGTACTTCTTAAGACTTCTTCATTTTCCAGTATTTCTACGATGATCATAGATTGCTGCCCTCTAAAAAGTCATCTGAATAGCAACAACATTCCACTCCCAAACTGACAAAGATAGTGTTGTAGCCACGCGTTCCAGAAAAAAAAAACTCACTCAGAAGGACAATGCATATAGTGGAGTGCAGCTTATTACCCTGGCGGGCCCAAGGCAGAGTCTCCTCTTAGCCAAGGACCCCAACCAGCATTTGTGAAAATCTTTTATACGCCACGTGTACGTGTCTGAACCCACCACTCCAAATTCCTTGAGACTTACATAAACCAAGGAAGATACAATCCCAGTAACCCCATGATTCACGTGCTATGTGCTCATGTGCTCAAACAGTCAAACAATTAGCCAATAACCAATAAACCCGAGGTTACACTCTGATTGATATGGAAAAATTTATGGCCTGTCTGGAGGAAGGGGTGATCAGTGTATGTTTTCTCTTAGGCGATGAGTAACCTAGATATGATCTTCAGGGTTTCCCTGTCTGGAGGGGGTCTTATCCTTTGGTTGTTGTTTTCACAGGCAATAAACACAGAGTTTAGAGTCCATTGGAAAGGTGGCCAAGCACGATCAGCATGAACAGGCCTAAGATGGAGTCCAGGCCCTATGAACTCCTTCTTCATTCCCCCCTCTTGATGCTCTTAACTCATATTATGAGCATCATTCATAGGGATATATTGCACCCTGGCTCTCTGACCGCCAGTTTGGGAGAACGACTCAACCTTCATGTTACAGAGTTCATAATACATTGTAAAATTCAGGGTCCACAAAGCAGAACTATACTTTAAAAAACAGAATAGGGAGGTGTACACACATACACACATATACATATATTTAACTTTTAAAGAAATCTTCACAACTGGGAGTTTTGATAATAGTAATCTTTGACGTTGACCTATTATCATTTAATAGTTGTTTTCACAAATTTTGTATTGCGGGTGGACTCGCTTAGTAGTTAAAAAGTTAGTTCACGTCTTGACATGGTGTGGTCTGGGTGTCGAATTTCTCTAAGCCTCAGTCTCGTCTCTGGACCTATCTCATACTGTCATTGTGCGGATTTGGTGGAACAATGCTTAAAACACATGGAAAGGGTCTAGATCATGGGAAATGCTCAATTCATGTTACTTATTATCTGATTACCAAACTCTTGTGAAAAAAAAGTAGGGTGTGGGGCTTCCCTAGTGGCTTAGTGGTAGAGAATCTACCTGCCAATGCAGGAGACCCAGGTTCGATCCCTGACTGGGAAGATCCCACATGCCACAGAGCAACTAAGCTGTGAGCCTCAGCAACTGAGCCTGCGCTCTGTCGCCCAGGAGCCACAGCTACTGAAGCTTGGGGGCCCTGGAGCCCATGCTCTGCAACAGAGAAGCCCCCACAGTACGTGCCTGCTCCTCACGACTGGAGAAAAGCCCACCAGCAACAAAGACCCAGCAAAGCCCAAAATACATTAATTAACTTAGTAAATAAAGTAGAAGCTACCCCCAAAAATGAGTTAAAATAAAAAACTAGGGCATGGAGGATTATCTTCATTTTGCTGAAGAGGAAAATGGTGCTCAGAGAGATTAGCTAAAATGACAAGCAATTCTTTAGTTTTTAAACTGAGTTTCACTTGCAGTCTATTGCCAGGACTGGAAACGGGCCATCAGTGAGTTCACTGGGACCTTTCTCTAGGGTGGAGCCAACACACAGGGAACCTGAAATACCCGTTGAACCACTCTTGTGGGGTTAAGAGAACCCCTACAATCTGACCCTGTCAGATGTCTGTAGAGTCACAGAGCTAGTGACCCAAGTTCAATTTAAGCCAACTGTTAAGAAGGCAGATTCAAATCATTCTTCACTCTTTGGGGGGCAGCAGGGTTGAGGATTGAGGGGAGATGAGAGGAATGAGTTATATTAGTTTCATTAACCTTCTCATTTCTAAATGAAACTTACTTGCCTGAGAATTTCTGTGAGTGTGTAGTTAGTTTCAAAACTCGGCTGCCTTGGTTAATGTGGCTTTGCAAAAGGGGCACATAGAGGCTTAGAACCAGCCACGGGATGCTGACGGCCCTTGCCTTATGTGGGCAGCTGTGTTCATCCAGCGACTTGATGTGAGACAGGGAACCTCTTTTTAAGCTACTTGAAAAGTAATGCATCTCCTGAGCTTGTGACAAAGATGCATTCTGTGATTTCTTCTTACCAGTTTCCTTTCTTTTACAAGATTAAAGTTACCTCCTCAGCACTCTTTTACCATTCTTGGGTAAGTAACCCAATTTTCTTTTTCCTAAAATATAGTTTTAAAAACAAATTCATTTCTTTTAAAATGAACTGAAATGTTGAGGTATTTTGGCTAGGAACAGTCTCACCCCTCATTCTATTGTGCTTCTTGCAAAAATATTCTTGGTCTGCTCAGCTTTAAGAGAGATAAACTATGTCAGTGAAGAATTCCCAAGAAGTAATTCAAGGGTAATAATTTACATTGTTAAAGATATTTTGTTCCCTGTTAGTGGTAACTTTAGTTTATAGGAGTGACATGTTACTAGTCAGTGGACCAGCAAAATCTCTGAAATTACCTTTTCAAAAAGACAATTTAAAGGGCAAACATTTGATATGTACCAAAAATTTTGGTAATGCAGATATTCAGTAAACCTCGAAGTGGAATCAGCAGAGATAGACTGAAAAGCTAACATTAGAAATTTCATAAAATCATATCTTTGAATTATAATGAAAACATAGTTTAGAATAAGAAGCTGGAAAAACTAGATTTAGAGGTCAAACCATAGATACAAAAGTATTTAATATAGGCATAATAATCTGTAAAGAATATATAGGTAATTTCTACTGAATATTGATTTTTACTTCTAACAATTTCCAAAGAACTATAAAATGCCATAGAAATATAACAGCTCTTCTCTGATTGGTATATGTCCTCAGGCACGTTTTTGCAATAATAGAAATGTTAGTTTTGCTGTTCACACAAAAACCTCAATTTGGCTAATTAAATCTTAGGCACAGTATGATTCCTACCAGCATTACAGTGAGAAATTGCACACACTGCTTTCTGTTCTGAGCATTTGAGTGTTGCTAGGCAACAGTTAAAAAGGTCCATATTCCTTTGGTGTGGCATTCCCAGGTATTTTTTATTTTTTTAAGATACCAGGTAAGCTGAGCTGAGAAGCTAGAAATCCATTAGGAATAAAAGATACTGAATGACTGTAGTTTGTGTGCCTGTGTGCATGTGATGTGGACGGAGAAATTTAAGTTATTAGTCTTCATCCACAACTTATTACAGAGCATAGAACATGAATTTTCTTTAAAAGATGTGGTTGCCAGAACCAGATTAAATTCATAATGTCTCAGCCTTGCCATGAATATCCTACTTGTTTCAACTGTAAGCAATATATCGATTTTTTTTAAGAGGTGAGAGGTTTACAAAACAGCCATAATAGTAGATTATTCATACTGCCCTCTCCCCAGTTTTACTCCAAAAAACCTGGGAAAGAAGGAGAATAAACCAGAGCCTCGAAAGCAAGACAGTTGTAAGAACAGTGAATTAACTTTCATTTGTGTTGGAAACAGAAATAACTTTTTAAAGTTAAAGCTCCTGGAGTTCGTTTTCTATCAAGCTTTTATCCTTAGAGTGAAATTCAGATGCAGAGTTAGAAGCTGAGTGAGGCGGAGTTGTGTTTTCCAAACACATGCCTGTCCAACAGTGTGACGATGGCATTCCTCTGTCAACAGGTAGGGCCTCTCTGTCCCATTTCCTGGAATATGGATGGGTCAATGGCAGGGCAGAAGGGTGTCACCTGACTTTGAAAGCCAAGTCTTACAAAATGACAAAGCTTCTGTTGGGATTCCTTTCTTGGAACTTTCTCTTGAGATCCCTAAGACACACCTGTGAGAGGACCAGTGAGCCTGAAGCCACCTTGCTGGAGAGACCACATGTAAAGTTCCATAGCAATAGTGCAGCTGTTCAAGCCTTCTTCCCACACCAACCTCCAGATACAGAGAACTAGCTTTCAAATCATCCCTAGCAGATGCTGAGTGAAGCGGAGGCAACTGCAGCTACTGAGCCCTGCCCAAATTGCAAAGTACTGAGCAAAGCAGTGTTACTTAAAAAAAAAAAATTAATTTTATCTATTTGGCTGTGCTGGGTCTTAGTTGCTGGATCTGAAGTTGTGGCATATAAACTCTTAGTTGTGGCATGTAGGATCTAGTTCCCTCGCCAGGGATTGAATCCAGGCCCCCTGCACTGGGAGCACAGAGTCTGAACCACTGGACCACCAGGGAAGTTCCCCAAAGTAGTGTTATCTTATGCTACTAAGTTTTCTGCAATGCATCATTAGAGAACCAGAACATTAGGACTTGGAGAAAACGTTCTTAGAGTTAAATACTAAGTAAAATTTAATATACCTATAGCAGGGTTGGTTGACCAGCAAATTAATAAACTTAATTAATTAAAAATTAATAAAATTAATAAATTAATAAAATTAATTTACAGTGTTAGTATCCGGTTTGAAGCAGAAAACCACTTTGTTTTAATAAAGAGCTATTGACAAACATACAAATGTTTGGTTGACCAGCTTCCCTGAAATTCTTAAGCCTAACCATAAGTCTAATGCCCTGATTTCTTAAATATGATACTTAAGTGACTACAGTAAGGCAAAGGATAGAGGAGTCTTTTAGTTGTCTGCTTCTCATGATCTTCTGGGTAAGGTAAGGGATAGAGTTCAGCCTGGTAGGTCTTCTGCTCCATGTGATTTTGTGGGGGTCGCTCATTTGCCTTCAGCTTGTGGCTGGATTGGGTTGGAATGTCCAAGAAGGCCTCCCTCACATGTCTGATGCTCTTCCACAGGGCCTTGCCAATGTGTGCTGTGTCTCGTCACTCAGTCACAGAACCCCAGCTTCTTGAATGCATGGAGGCTACCTTCCCAGAGCGGGAAGCAGAAGCTGCCAGACCTCTTAGAGCTTGAGCTTGGAAGTCCAAGCATGACATGTCCACTGTGTCTTACAGGTTAAATGAAGTCAGCAACCAAGTTAAGGGGAAAAAGATTCTACCTGTGGACAAATGGTGTGTTGTGCACATACAGGGTGGGAAAATAATGCTGGCCGTTTTAGAGACAAACAGGAAGAGTAATGGGCTCCAAAGAGGGAGAGAGTGGTTCTGATCCTAGCTCTGCCAACTAGCTAGCTGTGTGTGGTTTTGGCCAAGTTACCTGTTAATGCTTAACTTGTTGGCTCACATGCCAGATAAGGAGAATGAGCTCCAAGATCCTGTCTAATTCCAGAAATTGGCCTCTAATCAGGATAGAACAGTAGCCTAGAAAGTGAGGGTGGAAGGGTATATAAACAGAAACACAATTAGTGAATTATCCGATTGTTCTCTTCTGGGCTGTTGTTCAGTTCAGTTCAGTCGCTCAGTCATGTCTGACTCTGCGACCCCGTGAATCGCAGCATGCCAGGCCTTCCTGTCCATCACCAGCTCCCAGAGTTCACCCAAACTCATGTGCATTGAGTCGGTGATGCCATCCAGCCATCTCATCCTCTGTCATCCCCTTCTCCTCCTGCCCCCAATCTCTCCCAACATCAGGGTCTTTTCCAATGAGTCAACTCTTTGCATGAGGTGGCCAAAGTACTGAAGTTTCAGCTTCAGCATCAGTCCTTCCAATGGACACCCAGGACTGATCTCCTTTAGGATGAACTGGTTGGATCTCCTTGCAGTCCAAGGGACTCTCAAGAGTCTTCTCCAACACCGCAGTTCAAAAGCATCAATTCTTCAGCACTCAGCTAGCCTGTTAACCTTGAGCTCTGCACAGGCTAACTAGACTGTGACATCCCCCTATTAATCAGCCTAGAATCTCAACTTTCAAGATTTATTCTTCCTCCTTCAGCACTTGGCTCCTGTTACAACCTATCTTCCCCTTCCACCTCTTCCTCCTTTTCAGCCTCCCAGGGTGGAAAATGAAAATGCTCTTCAGTTTTACAGTGAATTTTTTATGTTTCACATGAAGTAGGAAGCATTAGGGCTCTGAAGGGAATTGGAATAAGGAAATTGGAACTAGGATTTGACAAAATAATGTATCCAATGGAATACCTCTCTGTGTTGAACAGTCTGTACCTATTGCAAGAGGAGACTCTCTACCCCACCCCAGAGTGAACTGAAAACAAGTTTTTTTGTGTGTGTTCTTGAAAACCTTAAACCATGGGCTTTATACTTCACAAATATACAATTCCTTCAGCAAGGAGCCTCAAAAACTTGAGATTTTAGGGGAACTACAGGTTGCCACAAGGACCCCCCAAACTAGATCTTTGGTCCTTATTTGGGAGGTTCAGGATGGATAAGATGTAAAGTGAGTACACAGGGTCTTTACCTTGAGGATCTCATCATTCAGGAAGTTACTGAGTGCCTTGCAATTTGCAGACCTAATTAGACACAGCAGCTGAGTCCTTCCTGGCTGTGGAAGTCCTTCCTTCCTGCTGCAGGAATTTCCAGAACAGCATCCAGGTACAGGCAGAGTCCTGCATACCTTACACAGTTACCCCTTCCCCATAGTCTCTGATTTTTCAAGTTAGGGGTAGGGTGCAGATACTAAAACAATGTACACTTGGGTCTACTGGATCCAATGATCTCTGTGGCTGAACTCTCGGCCCCTCCCTACATCTCTTCTACTTTATTGCCAGAACTCTCAGACTCCTCAAATGACAAAATAGTAATGTTTGCTTGGTCACCTCAAGCAGTGTAAGATCCTCATGCTCAAGAATGCACCTTATCATTACTATCAAAATCATCTGTGAGATCTGCCACCCAGTGCAATTTTTTTTTTTTTCATTCTTTCTCTAAGCTCTTCCTGTTATCTCCACTAACCAGGATCTTCTTATCCTTGTTTCCTTAATAGGCCACCCTGTCTCCCCCCACAATCTATTCCAGTGCTTCCATTCTGTTAAAACTTTAGTTTCAGCCATATAAATACAAATGTAGGAAAGACATTCTTTCAACTGTTATGAAGAAAGATGTGCTTAAAAATCAATCCATGAACAGTCATTGAATTCTAAAAGATTTGAGGGGGAGATTGTGGCAAAGAGGAGCCAGAAAGTTAAGACCTAAAAGCAGTAACGCTTTTTGTTGTGTTCAGTTCTCAGTGTTCCTTAATCCTTTTGCCATTCTAGATTAACAAGAAAGTGAAATTTGGCGATAAAGCTATTTCCCCATAGGATTGGGACTCAGGTATCAACTGTTTCAGTTCAGTTCAGTTCAGTCACTCAGTTGTGTGCAAATGTTTGTGACCCCATGAATTGCAGCACGCCAGGCCTTCCTGTCCATCACCAACTCCCAGAGATTGTTGTTGTTCTGTTGCTCAGTCATGTCTGATGTAAAAATATACACAGCTGATATAAGGCACCTGTTTCAGGTTTTGAGTATAACACTGTGGTCTTCATACAGCCTTATACTTCCCTTCATAAAACCATACACAAGAAAACTGCACAATACCTGTGATATTACATTAATAGAAGAAGTTAAAGTGTCACTTGAGTTGAAAGCGTGCCCTGGACTAGCCTCTAAGGCAGGAGGCTGGCCAGGTGGGTGCCCTTGGACAGAGGAGAGCATCTCAAAGAGCCTGCCACTCCCACTGGAACACAGCTGGTCCCGTGTGGGTGTGCTGCTCTGAAGGAACTGTTGAGGTTTGTGGTGATATGAAGGAGTTAGTGAAGGGTCCAGAGATTAGCATGTAGACATTAAATGGGCAAATTTGGAGCATTTCTTTCTGACTTCATTCTAACAGTCCCCAAGTGTGCAGACCGTGACACTCACTTCCTTCCTTTTCCGAGGAAACGCTCCCTCCTCCATCCAGGCCTGGACACTCCTTACCTCCACCCACTCCTCCCACCCCCACATAGCAGGTGGCAAAGCAGTAAGGAGGGCAAGGGCGGGAGGTGCACGCAAACCCTGGATCCGCTCCCTCAGGAGGCGTGGCACAGAGGGGGCGTGGCGAGGCCCCGCCTTGCCATTGGCTGCAGCCTGCCCAGGTGGAGGTCATTGTGAGCAGCCGGCCCACGGGCCCAAGGGTGCGTAGTGCAGGCGAACAGCCCAGGTGGGGTGAAGTTAGTGAAGGGTCCAGAGATTAGCATGTAGACATTAAATGGGCAAATTTGGAGCATTTCTTTCTGACTTCATTCTAACAGTCCCCAAGTGTGCAGACCGTGACACTCACTTCCTTCCTTTTCCGAGGAAACGCTCCCTCCTCCATCCAGGCCTGGACACTCCTTACCTCCACCCACTCCTCCCACCCCCACATAGCAGGTGGCAAAGCAGTAAGGAGGGCAAGGGCGGGAGGTGCACGCAAACCCTGGATCCGCTCCCTCAGGAGGCGTGGCACAGAGGGGGCGTGGCGAGGCCCCGCCTTGCCATTGGCTGCAGCCTGCCCAGGTGGAGGTCATTGTGAGCAGCCGGCCCACGGGCCCAAGGGTGCGTAGTGCAGGCGAACAGCCCAGGTGGGGTGAGGGCGGAGGTGGCAAAGGGGTGACCACGGAGGAGGGAGTGCCTGGGAACAGGCAACATGTGCCTGGCGCGAAGCCCTGCAGCTGGCGGCGGGTGGGGCCACCGCTTTCCTCTGTAGACTGACGGGAAAAACCACCCGGGAGGGAGCGCTCCCGCCCAGATTCCCTCCACCCTGAAAGTCTGAGGGATTTCAGGGCCGAGTAAACCAAGCAGAAGCTCAGGGCCGTGTTATAGACCCACGCTGAGATTTTCAGATTGGCCTTCGAGGCTCCTGTCTCC
Organism: Madoqua kirkii; assembly: GCA_006408675.1. Taxonomy (NCBI): domain Eukaryota; kingdom Metazoa; phylum Chordata; class Mammalia; order Artiodactyla; family Bovidae; genus Madoqua; species Madoqua kirkii. The sequence goes on from SJYC01071552.1 coordinate 15,356, forward strand.
CAACTAGCAGCTCTGTGACCGCAGGCGTCGCTTAACCTGGCCTGTTTCCCCACTCTTTGAGAGGCTCGTGGCCTGCAAGTAGCCACAAGGAAAAGAGTTCACATCCCAATCACTACCTGCCTAGTGAGTATTCTGAGCGCCCAAGTCACGCCCTTGCCCTCTGGGAGCAAGTGCCTGCGCTGAGCAAGATGAAAGTTACACGGTGGGTTAATGCCAGGGCCTCTGTGTGAGCTTGGACCTCAGTTTCCTCGTAAGCGCACAGAATATGCTTCGAAGGTAACAAAAAGAAAGTGTGGAGCCACGTTCATAACACGAGTCCCAGGTGTGGGCAGTGCAAAGGGCGTCTGTGTAAAGTTCATTTCTGAGTAACCAGGATGGGGCGGGGATGGAGCGGGGGAGGGGGTGGTGGTGCAGACGGGCGAGCCAGATTGCATACCTGCAGGTAGAGGTCGATTAACACTTTATCCGCTAGCCAGGGAGAGGGGATGCACTTACCAATTTATTACGCCCGCTTCTGGTTATCCCTGCCTTGAAAGTCTTCCTGGATGTGATTTTCCCGATCTCTTCAGTTGGTAGTGTTTTGGAAACCACTGGTTCTGCATTGATGCTTACCCTTAGTCTTGTTGCAATGGTGATGAAGCAAATGTGGTTGATCTGTATTTGAAGCCCTTAAGAGTGTACTGGCTTAATTCGGGGTAAAATTGTCACTACGCAGCAGGAGAGCTGGTAAAACCAGATGTTCAACCGTTACTAGGGCTTCATGTTGAAAGCTTGAAAAATATTCATGTTCTGTGCTGTATTACCTTCTTGGTCTCAGAAATGCCCCTGCCTCCATCGTCTCTAGGGTGGTCCTTAAAAGCTTTTCTGAAATTTTTTTTGGACATTTTGACCTTAATCTCACCTTTTCCTACCAGTAACTACTTTAAGATCCTGTTGCTGCAAGAGTTCAGGGAAAATCTGTTTGTAATATTATTTAGAGAAGGATGACCACACCCTGACTTCTGCTGAGTGTTGAGTAAATCAAACTACTGTTCTTTCTGGAAAAAACCTGCAGCTCAAACTGGGATTAGGGATAAAGAAACCCAGCTGGATTTTGCCCCTGAGTGCCTGTGGCAGTTTCTGTTTGTGGTGTGTTTATCATAAAACCTGCCTTGTGAGAATGTGACTAGCTTTTTGTAAGCCTACCAGTGACTACACATGATCTCTGATGCCTTGCTAGGAAAGGGAAAGGAAAGTGAAGTCGCTCAGTCGTGTCTGACTCTTTGCGACCCCATGGACTGTAGCCTACCAGGCCCCTCTGTCCATGGGATTTTCCAGGCAGTAGTACTGGAGTGGATTGCCATTTCCTAAAATATATACAGATAACTGATGGATCCTAACCCCCTTAAATGACTGACAAATGTTTGCAAAAGTCAATGGTCTGCTTACACAGTGGCTCCTTGTTAGAAAAAGTGACCATTTGGTTGATATTATCTATGATTTGACCATTTAAAAATATACTATTGAAAGCACGTGATAGAGTCCAGAGTTTGACTTTTTCGTTTATTTTCATCTTTTTGTTTCAATATTTTAAGCAGTTGTAGAAATTACTAGCTGTTGGTACAGTTTCTTGAATTTGGCTTCAACAAGCTAGTTGTCCTTGGTCTCATTTTTCCAGTTCAACATATATTATTTAACTGAGAGTACAGTATGAAGTGCAACAATCATAAGAAATAGTCATTGAAAATGTACCATTTCCATTTAAAACTTATGTTTATCATTTACATATATCCATTTTATTTCACAATTTTGGATACTGGGGAGTAATACAGTGTTTATGTTCTTTCATCTTAGGAGATTTATGACTTGTTTCCTCTATTTTTCTTAAGAGAAAAAAGTCTTTCTGGAAAGTGAAGCCTTTTAACTGTGGTAGAAATCCCAACTATTTATAATGTTGCATTGAGAAACAGTAGTCTCCTTTAACATATTTGTTGTTTTTTTTTTCTTTGTTTCAAATGAAATGATCAGCATAAGAAATAGTCATTGAAAATGTACCATTTCCATTTAAAACTTATGTTTATCATTTACATATATCCATTTTATTTCACAATTTTGGATACTGGGGAGTAATACAGTGTTTATGTTCTTTCATCTTAGGAGATTTATGACTTGTTTCCTCTATTTTTCTTAAGAGAAAAAAGTCTTTCTGGAAAGTGAAGCCTTTTAACTGTGGTAGAAATCCCAACTATTTATAATGTTGCATTGAGAAACAGTAGTCTCCTTTAACATTTTTGTTGTTTTTTTTCTTTGTTTCAAATGAAATGATCAGGTCTTGCAGTGTTAGTGTGGCCCTTAGCCAAAGCCGTTTATTTCTTACTTTAATAAAGAGGTCAATAATTTTAATTGAATGCATAGCGACTACTTCAGAATCTGCTCATAAAATTGATACTGGATGACAAGGGTTGTAGACTTCAGAAAAGGAAAGGTAAATTTGTGTCTACCCTGTGCTTTATTAAAATAAAAGTTAAAAATATAGGGAATTAGTAGTAGTAGAAAGCACTGATGGATAAAAATAAGCCCTTAGACTTTGAGCAACATAGGTTAATTAATGATATATATATAGTATATTATATTTATATGTGTATGTACTATTGTTTGATTTACAAAATGCTTTCACTTTATCTACTCATCATTCTATATCACTTGATATAGGTCTTGCTTAATAACATTTTGATATAGATCATGTTTAATATTTTGATATAAGTCTGGCTTAAGCCATTGAAGATAAGAAAAAATCTCAAAAAAAGAAAAAAATCAGAGAAGGCAAAAACACATTACCCAGGGTCTTCTGAGTCCACATCCTGTAATGCACAATATAAAAAGGCATGGCGGGCAATGAACATTTTTGATTGAGCCCATTGTCAGTGCAGCCAGTATAGCTGAATTACACTTCTTCCTGTGTGGTTGACTCCTCTGTTCTGAGTTGTACCTGTCTCTATTACTAAAATAAGGATTTCTGAATTTAACAGTAACAGAAGTAGAGTGGTGAAAAAGATGCATAGCAGTGCCAGCTCTCATGAGAGTTACAGTTTAGATGGAGTAGCAGAGAGCAAAATAACTGCAATGTGGTAAGGGATAAACAGCACACAGCCCAGCTTAGAGTGTCATGGAAAGATTCTCAGGAAAAGAATACCTTAGTTGAGGTCTGAAGGATAAGTAAAAGTCAACTGAAGACAGGAGGAGATGGACATTCTCAGTAAAGGAGCAGCATGTGAGAAGAGGATGCAAAGAGTGCATTCATTGTCCTAGTACTTGGAGAATACAGTGTTAATCACTATAGAAGTATGGGTATGTTTGGGGCAGTGGCTTTGGTGAAGGGAGAAAATGTGAAAGATGAGGATAGATAAGGAAGAAGGAATCAAAGCACTTTGAATCTGTGAGTCAAGATTTTGGAAACAGGGAAGGAGAATGCTGGGCACTTCACAAGTGTAAGTAGGAGGAACAATAATTAAGAGACCATTGCTGAAGTCCAGGTAAGACATGGTGGTTTTCAGTACCTGCAAAGGGTACTGACACTGCAGATAAACAGGATGGAAAAGGGGAAATAATTGAAGAAATATGAGTAGAATGTTTTTCTTTAAAAAACGGTGTATTATTCTAGAACATAATTGGTAAAAACTCAAGTTCATGTTGCAGACCTTGAATCTTGAAAGAGTTTTTTTTATTGCATTTTTTAAAATTTATTTTTTAATTGAAATAATTGCTTTGCAGAATTTTGTTGTTTTCTGTCAGACTTCAACATGAATCAGCCATAGGTATACATATATCCTCTTCCTTTTGAAACTCCCTCCCGTCTCCCTCCCCATCCCACCCCTCTAGGTTGATAAAGAGCCCCTGTTTGAGTTTCCTGAGCCATACAGCAAATTCCTATTGGCTATCTATCTTACATACGGTGATGTACATTTCCTTATTACTCTCTCCATACATCTCACCCTCTCCTCCCCTCACCTCATGTCCATAGGTCTATTCTCTATGTCTGTTTCTCCACTGCTGCCCTGGAAATAAGTTCTTCAGTATATTCTTCTGGATTCTGTATATATGTGTTAGAATATGGTCTTTCTCTTTCTCTTTCTAACTGACTTCACTCTGTATAATAGGCTCGAGGTTCATCTACCTCATTAGAACTGACTCAAATGTGTTCCTTTTTATGGTTGAATAATATTCCACTGTGTATGTTGTATACCACAACTTCTTCATTCATTCATCTGTCAATGAACATCTAGGTTGCTTCCATCTTCTAGCTATTGTAAATAGTGCTGCACTGAACAATAGAATACGTGTCTTTTTCAATTTTGGTTTCAGGGTATATGCCTAGGAGTGGGATTGCTGGGTCATATGGTGGTTTTATGCCTAGTTTTTTAAGAAATCTTCATAGTCTTCCATAGTGGCTGTATCAATTTACATTTCCACCAACAGCAGACCTTGAATCTTTAACATGAAAGTTTGTTGATTTACAATATTATATTACTTTCAGTTACACAGCATAGTGATTCAATATTTTTTAAGATTATACTCCATTTAAAGTTGTTATAAAATATTGACTCTATTCCCCATGATATACAATATATCCTTCTAGCTATTTTCTTTTTTATTGGCGTATAATTACTTTACAATGCAGTGTTAGTTTCTGCTTTAAACAAAGTGAATGAGCTATGTGTGTGTATATGTCCCTTCCCTCTTGGACTGCCCTCCCCCTCCCCCTTCATTCTATACCTGTCTCATCCCACCTGGCTAGGTCACCATAGAGCATTGAGCTGAACTCCCTGGGCTATACCGCAGGTTCCCACTAGCTATTTGTTTTACACTTGGGAGTGTATGTATGTCAGTCCTAACCTCCCAGTTCATCCCACCCTCCTCGCCCCATGCTGTGTCCACACATCCATTCTCTATCTCTGTGTCTCTATGCCTGCCCTGGAACTAGGCTCATCTGTACCATTTTTCTGGATTCCACATACATGTTTTAATATGTGATTAATTAGTTTTGTTTTTCTCCTACTGGCTTACTTCACTTTGTATGACAGTCTCTAGATCTATTCACATCTCTACAAATCGCCCACTGTTGTTTCTTTTTGTGGCTGAGTACTATTTCATTGTATATGTGTACCACATGCTCATCTGTTGATGACACTTAGGTTACTTCCAGGGCCTAGCTGTTGTCTCTAGAGCTGCAGTGAACATTGGGGCACATGTGTCTTTTTGAATTAGAGTTTTCTCAGGCTATATAGCTCAGTTGGTGAAGAATATGCCTGCAATGCGTGAGACCTTGGTTTAATTCCTGGGTCAGGAGAGCCCCCTCTAGCGTTACAGCATTTGAGAGACTATTAAGTTTTAAGGCCTTGGACCTCCGGGGAGGAGGCAGGTTGACAGGGGCATTTTGTGGGCTCTGGGTTTCCGTGGAAGCCTGGAGGCTGACAGGGGCTGAGGATGCAGGCACAGGCCTTAGGAAGCGGTGGGCAGGGGGCAGGGGCAGGGGCAGGGCAGGGGTTGAGGGGCACACAGGGCTTGCAGGGGCACTCTCCCCCTTGCTCCGGGCCTGGTCAGTGGCTCCCACATTCTTGAGGGGGGTGAGCGGGGAGAAGACAGGGCTTTGCCTCATGAGAAGAGGAGGGCTGAGGGGCTTGGGGCCTTGGCGAGAGACCCTCGGTCTCCCACCCTCTGCTGGGCCAGCTCTTAGCTCTGTGTCCTCGCCCTGCTCTGGCCTCCTCCCTGGATATGTGGCAGCCCTGCTTCAGAATCTCCCGCCTCCCTCCTCCAGAGGCTGGGGCAGGGGCCCCAGCACCCCAGTGCCCCCTCCACCCACACTTGCCCTGGGCCCTCTGTGCCCTCAGGCCAGCCCTGAGGCAGTCCTGGCAGGTGGAGAGGCCCACTTGGGAGCAGCAAGTCTGTGTTTGAATCCAGGCCCTGCCACTTAGGAGCCCTGGGACCTTGGTGCTGTTCTTGGGACCTCACTTTTCTTGCCTGTCGCCAGAGGGGTTGAATCGGGTCATTCCTGTACTTAGCGCGCCAGTCCTCTGCGTCTAACTCATGGCTTTGTGTGAGGAGTGACTATTAGACTCAAGTGAAAACTCAAGCACGTTTAGAATAATAGCTGGTGTACTTGAGCGCTCACAATGCGCTAGGGGCTTTACAGGTAGCCTGTCATGACAACGACCCTCTGAGTGGCAACTCTTCAGTCCCTCTTTGCCAGTGAGAACACCAAGGTCCTGGGGGATGAAGTGCCCGGCTCTGGGCTGACCGGATCGAGGGCCCATGGCTCCATACTAGCCAGCCCACCGCAGGGCCTTGACCACTTGTAAACCCATCAAGTGCTAGTATTGTGTAGGAGGACTGGTCTCTGGATGTGGAGAAAGGACTGCCCCAGGCCTCTATCTGTTCTCAGTACCCACTCATGAACACATTCTCGGGGCCAACCCGTCTGAGCCTCATTTTCCCCCTCTGCACCTTGAGGATGCTAGCGAGATGAACAGTGCCCACCTCCTGGACTGCTGGGAAAGAGGAACAGGCCCTGAGCCCAGGCCCAGACCACACAGAGGGTTCCATCCTTGTTAGTTACCCTCGTCATTGTCACTGCCATCCTCACAGGTTGCAAGAACCCCCTCTCCAGCCAGCTCTGGAGGCCAACCAGCCAGAGAGAGTCCACGTGGTGGGGGTGGGGGGCAGTCAGCTCAGTGTGGTCTGGAGGCCAAAGAACCAACTCCCCACCTGCCTCTCTTCTCCAAAGCCTGCAATTTGGAGATAATAGTAATAATAACACCACACATTTGGAGAGCCCTCTCTTTAGCATTTCAATTCAATTCTGCAAATATTTACTGTGTGCTGACCATGTGAGGAGCTTTCACATCGATTACCTTCTCCTAATCGGCCAGTCCCTCCCCTCGGCTCTGGCATCCACACATAAACCCACGTATGTGTGTGCATGCACATGCATGCACCCACAAGCACGCAGATGTGAGCACAGGCACACAGGGACACATGCTGACACACGAGCACACACCCGGGGCTGTTGTCTGCCCTCTCTCACCTCTCAGATTTCATATATGTTTTAGCCTTAATTTAGGACATTCACCTTAAACTCTAAGATGCTCAGAAGGCTGAGACCCTGACCTCTTAAATCACCCTGCAGAGGGTGTTTGGGCAGGGTCATAGGAAGGCTCAGAGCTAGCTCGGTGATTTGCACATGGACTTGGGAGTCAGCCAGCCTCAGTTCAGATCCCTGTTCTGCTGTTTAGCAGTTCCGCGTCTCTGGACAAGTTGCTACATCTTTTTGGGCTTCAGCTTCCTTATCTGTAAGATAGGGGTGACAATAGCAGCCACCTCATAGGCTCAGGGAGGATTAACAGGACAACACCCCTGGCCAGGGTACGACCAGCGATGGTGGTGATGGTATGATGACGGGTATGCCGACTGCTCTCCTGTAGATAACTGCTCACACAATGACATTGAGTGTCATTGTAAGGGATCCCAGCTAAAATATATTTTCCCTTATCCGTTTGTGATCAATGCCACAATCAGTACTTTGGGTTAAGGTATTTATCCTTTAAAAAAAAAAAAAACTATGCCTGAAATTCACTGGCTTATCATCATCATGGGAATGAGTTTAGCAGATCCTTTATAATTTGACCCTAGTTATGGGATGGTCCCCTTCTCCTTCTTCAGAAAACATCTATTGTTCACTTCCTATTTGCTGAGCGTCCAAAACACAAAAGTGAGTCAGACACAGAACCTGCTCCCAAGAAGCTCTCTGACTGGAGGTGGATCCCATCATGGAGACCAGTGAGAAGAGCTCATGGCTGTTGATGCAGGAGTTGAGAACGGGATGGGGGGGGGGGAATTCCAGAAGACGGAGGGATTGACTCTGGGAGGAAATGAGCATTTGGTCTCCCTGGAGCAGGTGACAGTGGGCAGGCTGAAGGGCAGTGGAGTTTTGCAGGCAGGGCCATGCTGGTGGTGAGGGGCACAAAAGGGCTGGACACAGCGCCAAGGGCTCCACTGTAGTGGGAGCAGATTGCATCTACTGCGATGTTCTCCAGAGGCCTCCCTGCTGCCCTGCATTTGCCCTCCTCCACAGCCAGTGCCTCCACTCCTGGACGAGGCAACCAGGAGGCAGCTGGTTTCCTTTCAGGGCCCTCGCTCACTGAAAAATCAGTCTCATACTTTCCTGCTGGTCCAGTGGTTAAGAATCTGCCTGCCGATGCACAGGACATAGATTCCACCCCTGGTCCCAGAAGATGCCACATGCTGTAGGACAACTATTCCCGTGCACCACAGCTGTTGAAGCCCATGCTCCTGAAGCTTGTGCTCCACAAGAGAAGCCCCCTCTCACTGCAACCAGAGAACGCCTATGTGCAGCAGCAAAGATCCAGCACAGTTCAGTTCAGTTCAGTTCAGTTCAGTCGCTCAGTCCTGTCTGACTCTTTGCGACCCCATGAATCACAGCACGCCAGGTCTCCCTGTCCATCACCATCTCCCGGAGTTCACTCGGACTCATGTTCATCGAGTCCGTGATGCCATCCAGCCATCTCATCCTTGGTCGTCCCCTTCTCCTCCTGCCCCGAATCCCTCCCAGCATCAGAGTCTTTTCCAATGAATCAACTCTTCACATGAGGTGGCCAAAGTACTGGAGTTTCAGCTTTAGCATCATTCCTTCCAAAGAAATACCAGGGCTGATCTCCTTCAGAATGGACTGGTTGGATCTCCTTGCAGTCCAAGGGACTCTCAAGAGTCTTCTCCAACACCACAGTTCAAAAGCATCAATTCTTCGGTGCTCAGCCTTCTTCACAGTCCAACTCTCCCATCCATACATGACTACAGGAAAAACCATAGGCTTGACTAGATGGACCTTAGTTGGCAAAGTAATGTCTCTGCTTTTGAATATACTATCTAGGTTGGTCATAACTTTTCTTCCAAGGAGTAAGCGTCTTTTAATTTCATGGCTGCAGTCACCATCTGCAGTGATTTTGGAGCCCCCCAAAATAAAGTCTGACACTGTTTCCACTGTTTCCCCATCTATTTGCCATGAAGTGATGGGACCAGATGCCATGATCTTC
>SJYC01071553.1:0-10562 GCA_006408675.1 Madoqua kirkii
TAACTTTTCTTCCAAGGACTAAGCGTCTTTTAATTTCATGGCTGCAGTCACCATCTGCAGTGACTTTGGAGCCCCCCAAAATAAAGTTTGACACTGTTTCCACTGTTTCCCCATCTATTTCCCATGATGTGATTGGACCAGATGCCATGATCTTTGTTTTCTGAATGTTGAGCTTTAAGCCAACTTTTTCCCTTTCCTCTTAGGTTAACTTAACCTTAGGTTAAATAAATTCCTTTCTTAGTTGTAACCCACTACACTCTCACCCTTTAGGAATGCGACTTTATCTGCTACCTTCAGAGAGTGGTGCCTCGTTTAAGAAAAAACACCTTTGGAAAAAATAAGTTTTTTGGTTATCAGAAAGAAAGGGTTGTAAAATGTCAGCAGGCTTCATGGCCAGAAGATGATATAAAACCCCTAAGACCTTTTTTAAAATACATTTATGTGAAGTACCTGATTTTGATAAAGGTCAGGACTTCTAACCCCTGTGTGACTTTAAAATTGCTGTTGTCTCGATGTGTAACAAAAAGTATATAAGCAAACCTAAAAAATAAAGAAATCAGATCAGTTTCTGGAAAGACTGATTCCCCCATGTCATTTCTTTCTTGCTCCCCGTTTTTCTGGCTGAATTCCCATCTGTAATATGGGTACTCACCAAGCCTGCTAATTTTGCCTGGGCTTCTAAGATCAGACCAGGGAGGCCTCAGTGCCTCCTCTTCTTCGGGAGAACAGAAAGACACCTGTGGCCTACGTAGGTGGTGATTGGTATTCCACGTAAACCAAGTTATTCAGCATCTTTTTCTCCACTAATATTTCCTACTACACTATCTGTTTCTAATCTCTCTATATATCTATAATTAAATGTTTTTTTCCTAGTATGCCTACTCCATCTCCTCTTTGAATTACCCTGGATCCACCGGGGCTGTACCCCAGCATCCATGGACAGTAGCCCGTCTGGCTCCTTTGTCTGTGAGATTTTCCAGGCAAGAATACTGAAGTGAGTTGGCATTTCCTTGTCCAGGGGTATCTCCCCAATCCAGGGATCAAACTCATTTGAGTCCTGCATTGCAGGCAGACTTTTTACCACTGAGCCATCAGGGAAGTCCTTGGGTCTCCTAGATGATATTATCCAGGGAGTAGATGTGGAGAGGGAAGAGAGCAGTCTTACTACCATTTAGGGATGGACAGAGGGGAAGAAGTTTACCAGGGGACTGAGAAGAGAAACCAGAGGGGTGGAAGGAACACTGGAGCGTACAGATGCTAGGAAGTGGCAGGAACCATTTTAAGGTGATGAATGTGGTCAGTGGTGTTAACAGCTACTGAGAGGACAAGTAGAAAAAGAAGTGAAAAAACCCAGCAGATTTAGCAACAAGGAGGTTGTTGGCAAAGACTCAGGAGAATGGAAGGGCAGGAGTCAGGCTTGACTAGGTGCTAATGACAAATATGGAAGTAGAGATGGCCCTGGTGGAAATGAAGAAGAAAACACAAGTTCAAGGGATGCAGGTGACTGCAGGGGATGCTGCGATGAAAGAGCTGAGGAGGTGTGGCCTTGGGCGTGGGTGACTGAATATTTGGGGATGTTGGGCTCTAGTTTGGCACAAATAGAAGAGTTTCCTTCTTGAGATCGTCTTGGATGAGCACTGGAGCTGGAACCCTGGGTGTCCAGGTACCAGCTACTCATCTCCTGCCCTGGACCTGCTGTGTTGATAATGAGTGACTTCTATTTCTTTCAGCACATTTGCTGCATGATCCTGTCTCCAACGTCCTAATCGGCCCTTTGTGGCTCCTTCCTTGCTGTCCCCTCTGACTCTGGCTGTAAGTGACTTTGATTTGGCACTTCTGTTCCCAGGGACCATATCTCTCCCTCCTGGTGTCTCTAGGACATGGCCTCTGCAGACTGCTACCTGCTCTGTGTCTTCCAGGTTCACACGTCTCACCTCAGTTTCTAAAAATGGCCACACTCAAGGTTCTACCTGGAAAGCTTTATGTCACCACCGCTCATGGCCTACTCCTGCTGTAGGTGTCCCCTTAAATATCACTTTCTCAAGGAAGTGTCCCTGGTATTAAACCAGGTCCTCCTGTTCTAATAGTCACCACACCTCTTCCTTTTTCATCATAGCCCCTGTCTTGATTCAGAACTACATATTTACTTGTGTGATTAACATGTGGTCCTGCCTTCCCGACTAGACTGTAAACTCCATGAGGGCAAGCAACCTGTCTCCTGTTCACCCTGATGCCTTGGTGATTAGCATAGTAGATACTTAAGAAGAGGTTATTATATTCATTATTTAAGGAGTGACATTTTTTGATGCATTCCCCCCTTCTCTAGCATTTTATTACAAACCATTTTTCACATACAGCAAAGCTAAAAGAACTTGATATTGAGTTCAGTTCAGTTCAGTTTCTCAGTTGTGTCCAACTTTTCCCAACCCCATGAACTGTAGAACGCTAGGCCTCCCTATCCATCGCCAACTCCCAGAGTCCACCCAAACCCCTGTCCATTGAGTCGGTGATGCCATCCAACCATCTCATCTTCTGTCGTCCCCTTCTCCTCCTGCCCTCAGTCTTTCCCACCATCAGGGTCATTTCAAATCAGTCAGCTCTTCGCATCAGGTGGCCAAAGTATTGGAGTTTCAACTTCGATATCAGTCCTTCCAATGAACACCCAGAACTGATCTCCTTTAGGAGGGACTGGTTAAATTTCCTTGCAGTCCAAGGGACTCTCAAGAGTCTTCTGCAACACCACAGTTCTTCAGTGCTCAACTTTCTTTATAGTCCAACTCTCACATCCATACATGACCACTGGAAAAACCACAGCCTTGACTAGATGGACCTTTGTTGACAAAGTAGTGTCTCTGCTTTTTAATATGCTGTCTAGGTTGAGTACTCATATATTATCATCAACAGTTAATCACATATCTATTCCTTTGTTCATCTCTCTATCCTCTGTCAATCCATCTTATATCCTTGACTGAGCCACTCTCTTCAATACTTCTTCACTCTTTTAGTTTCTGGATTCCAAGTTCCTGAAAGAAGACTCTGGTAAACCAGGGAAAAGGCCACCTGGAACACCTATGGGTTGGCTCCCTTTAGATTTGGTAGCCATGTCCTTGATCTGAGCAGTTGTGTTGAATCCTGTAGGGTCCTTTGGTCCAAAGGATCCCTGTTATCTCATTAGCAGGCTTGTAGATGTGGTCATCTCCCTTTGATGGTGGTTTGAGTGGTGTGGGCCCTGTGATATTGCTGCAATAAGCTGCAAACAGGTATAGGAACCAGAGGAAGATCAAGCTAGAGAGATAATATGAACTTTAGTTTTGTATTGTCCATTAGGGACTTAGAAATACTATGTCTTAGACTGAAAGTAAGGGTAGAGGTAGGGCGTGGACATATGGATTAGGAATTATAGTGTGTTCAGTGGCTGTTCCAAGATATCTATATAAGAGGAGGAGCCAACTGGCTGGGAACAGGGCAAGAGGACCACGTTGTGAAGCTTCTTATACGAGATGAAGAAAATGTCAATCACCTGTGATTGTGGACGGTCCTCAGTGCCCTTGGCGACCATCACCATTGCCTAGAGAGGATGATTGAAACTTTGAAAAGGGTGAAATCTCTTATATGTGAGACTGACAGGGGATCAGCAGGTGTAGACCAGACTTTTTTGGGAGCACCAGTCTGGAAGGTGACTGGACCCATGGCAGGGAGTAGACAGAAGTAAGGGGTAGTGATCAGGAAGAGAGCAGCTGTTCCGTTTCCGAGTTGAGTGGAATAGGTAAGCTGGTGAAGGAGACTGCATGCTGAGAAAGGTGAAGAGGAGGAGAGCAATGCCTGAAGATCATGGTAGAAGGGGTTTAAAGAAGTAGTGATGAATGGGGCCAAGTTTGCAGTGGTAAACTGGGAAAAGAACCAGACAAGGTCTGTGGGTTTGCTCTTCAGGGGTTCCTCTGAGAGAGGTGACCTTCACAGGACAGGGGAAAAGAGAGCCATGAGCAGGAGGAAGGAGCTGGTCTCCACACCACTACGGAAGGAGCTTGGTGAAGGGCCAGTGAGAAACAAGACATTAATTGCAGTGCATGCGTGCAGTCAGACTCTGTCCTGAGGAACTGTTCCTAGGTATTCCTGGACAACAGAAATTGGGCAGCAGCTAATTGATATTCATCCCCCTTTGGGAGACTCACAAGTATTAGTAATAATTGGCTATTTTTTTTCAGTAGTCATGTACAGATGTGAGAGTTGGACCGTAAAGAAGGCTGAGCACCGAAGAACTGATCCTTTCAGACTGTGATGTTGTAGAAGACTCTTGAGAGTCCCTTGGACTGCAAGGAGATCTAACCAGTCAATCCTGAAAGAAATCAGCCCTAAATATTCAATGGAAAGATTGATATTGAAGCAGAAGCTCCAGTCCTTTGGCCACCTGATGCAAAGAGCTGACTCACTGGCAAAGACCCTGATGCTGGGGAAGATAGAAGGCAAAAGGAGAAGGGAGTGGCAGAGGATGAGATGGTTGGATGGCATCACTGACTCAATGGACATGAATTTGAGCAAACTCCTGGAGATATTGAAGGACAGGGGAATATGGTATGCTGCAGTTCATGGGTTTGTAAAGAGTCAGTCTCAACTTAGCAACTGTATAACAAGAAAAATTACTGATATTAGCATACAGCAATTACTACACATTAGTTGTATATGTATATCATATACATAATATAATACACATTCATATTAATACACCATGATAATAGTGAACACTGAGGGTATATTATGTGCCAGGCATGGTCTTTTTTTCTTTCAGATAAATTAAAATGGATTGAATCCTTACAATTGCCATATAAGTTAGGTGGTATTCTTATCTCTGTTTTACAGGAACTGAAGCAAGCTCAGAGAGCTTAATACCTGCCCATGGCTGCTAAGCTGGTAAGGGTGGTGTCAGGGGGCAAATCCCCATTTGTGAATTAATCTATCTTGTAAGTGGTGGCGACAGTGTTTAGGACTCCTTCCTGAGAGACCAGAAGAAGAAAGAGTGACCCAAGTCAGGGTGGGGGAAGGGATTTTGAGCCGAAGGAAGGGATGCTGTTGGAGGTCACAGCCCATAGCGTCTCCTTTTTTACTGAAGGCAAAATCCACTGTAGGGAGGGTGGAGGTTTGGGGTGAGTTCTTCTGCACTCAGCCTTCTTCACAGTCCAACTCTCACATCCATACATGACTACTGGAAAAACCATAGCCTTGACTAGACGGACCTTAGTCGGGGTCCCAAAAAGTTGAACTCAATTGAGTGACTTTCACTTTCACTTCTGGGTGATGGCTGGGTCATTAGTAGTTCTATATTTTTTAATTTTTTAAGGAACCTCCAAATTGCTCTCCATGGTGGTTATATCAATTTACATTCCGACCTACAGTGCAAGTGGGTTCCCTTTTCTCCACACTCTCTCCAGCATTTATTGTTTGTTGATTTTTTGATTATGGCCATTCTGCATAGCATGAGATGATACCTCATTGTATTTTTATTTTTTCTCATTGTAGTTTTGATTTGCATTTCTCTAATACTTAACCCCAGGTGAGTTTGGTTCTGGGGCTTGTGCAGACTTCATGGTGGGAGGCACTGGTGACTGCCCACTGGTGAGTGGAGCTGGATTTTGTCACTCTGGTGGGCAGGGCTGTGTCAAGGGGCATGTCTTGAGGTGGCTGTGGGCTCGGATGACTTGAGGCAGCCTGTCTGTCGATGAGTGGGGCTGTTGTTTGGCCTGAGGTGTCCCAGCACTGGAGCCTGCAGGCTGTTGAGTGGGGCCAGGTCTTGGTGCCAAGAAAGGACTTCCAGGGAAGTTCCCTCCAGAAGTATTCCCTAGGGCCCTCTACCACTAGTGTTGTTGCCCCTGGAGTGGGCCATAGCTGACCCCTGCCTTGCCAGGATACTCTCCAAGTCCTGCAGGTACATCTGGCCTGGACTCCTGGGGCATGCATGCTCAGTTGCACAGTCGTGTCCAATTCTTTGCAACCCCACAGGCTGTAACACGCCAGGCTCCTCTGTTCACGCAATTTTCTGGGTAAGAAAACTGGAGTGGGTTGTCATTCCTCTTCCAGGGGATCCTCCCTACCCAGGGCTTGAACCCATGTCTCCTCTGTCTCCTGTACCGCAGGCAGATTCTTTACCACTGAGCCACCAGGGAAGCCCTGGGGAGTCACTGCTTTGCCCTGGTTCCCACTGTATGTGAAACTGTGTGTGTACCTTTCAAGAGTGGAGTCTCTATTTCCTCTAATTCTGTGGCGCTCCTACACTCAAGCCCTGCTGGTCTTCAAAGCCAAATGGGGGCTCTGCCTCCTGATACCAGATCCCCAGACTGGGGAGCTGATGTGGGGCTCAGAACTTGCACTCCTGCAGGAGACCCTCTGCGATATAATTATTATCCAGTTTGTGGATCGCCCACACAGTGGGTGAGCTTCCCGGGTGGCGCTAATGGTAAAGAATGTGCCTGCCGGTGCAGGTAGACGTAAGAGACACAAGTTTGATACCTGGGTCAGAAAGATCCTCTGGAGGAGGGCATGGCAGCCCACTCCAGTGTTCTTGCCTGAAGAATCCCATGGACAGGAGCCTGACAGGCTGCAGACTGTAGGGTTCCACAGAGTTGGACACGACTGAAGGGACTTAGCACCACGCATAGGTAGGTAGGGGTTGGCTAGTGTTGTGGAAGTGCCCCTCCTATTGTCTTGTTGTGGCGGCTTCTTTGTCTTTGGATGTAGAATATCCTTTGTTGGTAGGTTGCAGTCTTTTTTTTGTGGATAGTTGTTCAGCAGTTAGTTGCGATTTTTATGTTTTCATGAGAGGAGGTAAGTTCAAGTCCTTCTGCTTCTCCATCTTTGTCTGCAGTCCCGCTGTTATCTCAGTCTCTCTTGTTTTTATTAAACAGGCTCTTTCCAGTGTTTTCCAAACCCTGTGGTGGCTCATGATGAGGTTTCCCAGGTCCTCTTTAAAGATGAACATCCACTGTGGTCACTCAGAGCAACCTTGAGGTTCTTGTATACTGGAAATCTGGAGATCTGGGGTGTGCTAAGCATCAGGATGGCCCAGAGCGAAGATTCTAGTAGGCTCTTGTGGATTTCTTAGTATTTTTAGTGGGCTTCGTAAGTTGGCTTCTGTATCCATCACCCTAACCCAAGAGAAACTGCCTGAAATTCACTGCACAAGCAGTGCAGAAAGGTGCAGGTTCTCTGCTCTTTGGTGAGCCGAGGCAAGAGCTGCCACCAGCAAAATCAAACCTTCTGGGCTGCTGTCTTTTTCTTTTTTGTCCTTTAACTTAAAAAAAAATTTTGTGTATCTATTTTTTAACACCAGAAACATCTTGTATTGGGATATAGCGGATTAACAATGTTGTGGGAGTTTCCAGTGAACAGCAAAGGGACTCAGCCATACATATACATGTAACTTGATTTTGTATTGTGTGAGTGTTAGTCGCTCAGTCATGTCCAACTCTTTGCAACCCTATGGACTTTAACCTGCCAGGCTTCCCTGTCCATGGAACTTTTCAGGCAAGAATTTTCTTTCTCTAGGGGATCTTCCCAACCCATGGATCGAACCCACTAGTGTCTCCTGCATTGGCAGGTGGATTCTTTACCACTGCACCACCTGGGAAGCCCACATTTTGTATTGGAGTATAGCCAGTTAACAGTGTTGTGATAGTTTCAGGTCAGTAGCAAAGGGGCACAACTGTACATATATATATATATCCATTCTCCCCTAAACTTCCCTCCCATCCATTCTGCCACATAACATTCCACAAAACTCTGTGCTGTACAGTACGTCCTTGTCGGTTATCCGTTTTAAATATAGCGGTGTGTACATGTCTATCCCATCCCTAACTATCCCTTTCCCCCATCCTGTTTTTTCTAAGTATAGTAAGAACATACAACACGTAAGGTGAGACCTGTTCTCATAATAGATTAGTGTACAGTGTTAACTACAAACACAAGGCTATGTAGCAGGTCTCTAGACTTTTTTGATCTTGCGTGGCTGGAAATGTATACCCATTGAATAACAACTCCCCATTTCCTCGTTTCCTTCAGACTCTGGCTGCCACCATATTCCATCTGCTTAGTTAACGTTAGATAACTCATATAAGTGGAAAATGCGGTATTTGTTCTGGCTGGCTTTTTTACTTCGTATAATGCCCTCCCGTTTCATCCATTTTGTAGCATACAAAAGGATATCCTTCTCTTTATGGCTGAATAATATTTCACTGTCTGTGTATGCCATATTTTCTTTATCCATTCATCTGTTGACTAATAGTTTCCACCTTTTAGGACTTGTGACCAATGCTTCAGTGAACAGGGGAGTACATACAGCTCTTAGAGATCTTGATTTCATTTCTCTTGGATAAATACAAGAGATTGGTATTGCTGGATCATATGGTAGTTCTATTTTTTATTTGTGAGGAATCTCTATAGCATTTTGCATGGTGGCTGTGCCAGCCAACATTCTCACCATCAGTGCACTAGGGTTCCAGTTTCTCTACATCCTCACCAACCCGTGTTCTTTTGTTTTCTTGATAATGGCCATGCTGAGACGTGTAAGGTGATATCTCATTGTGGTTTTGATTTGCGCTTTCCTGATGATGAGCATCTCGTCATATACCGGTTGGCTGTTTGCAGATCTTCTTTGGAGAAATATCGTCCCAAATCTTTTGTCCATTTTGACGAGGTTATTCATTCTTTTTTGCTATTGAATTGTGCTAGTTCCTTATATATTTTGAATATCAATCTCTAATCAGTTTGCAGATACTTTCTATCTTTTCATAGGTTGCCTTTTGACTCTTGATTGTTTACTTTGCTGTGCAGAAACTTTTTAGTTTGATGTAGCCCCCACTCGTCTATTTTGCTTTTCTTTCCTGTCCTTTTCGGCATTCAAATCAGTGCCAAGACCAGTGTCATGAAGCTTTTCCTCTATATTTTATTTTTGGAGTTTTACAGTTTCAGGTCTTATATATAAATTTTTAATACATCTTAAGTTGATGTTTGTGTATAGTCCAGTTTCATTCTTTTGCCTGTGGATATCCACTTTTCCCAGCCTCTTTTGTTGGAGACTATCCTTTCAAAAATACACAGGGCTGGGAAATAAACTCTTGAAGGGCACAAACAGAACCTTGTACACACTAGGACCCCGGAGAAATAAGCAGTGACCCTGTAAGAGACTGACCCACTCTTGCCTGGGAGTGTCCAGGAGTCTCCAGCGAAGGCATGGGTTGGTGGTGGCCTGCTGCAGGGTTGGGGGCACTGAGTGTAGCAGTATATGCATGGGACCTTTTGAAGGAGGTTGCATTATCTTTATTACCTCCACCATAGTTTCAGTTTAGTTCAGTCGCTCAGTCGTGTCTGACTCTTTGTGACCCCATGAATCACAGCACGCCAGGCTTCCCTGTCCATCACCAGCTCCTGGGGTTCACCCAAACTCATGTCCATCGAGTCGGTGATACCATCCAGCCTTCTTATCCTCTGTCATCCTGTTCTCTTCCTGCCTCAATCCTTCCCAGCATCAGAGTCTTTTCCAATGAGTCAATCTTCTCATGAGGTGGCCAAAGTATTGGAGTTTCAGCATCAGCATCAGTCCTTCCAATGAACATCCAGGACTGGTCTCCTCTAGGATGGACTGCTTGGATCTCCTTGCAGTCCAATGGACTCTCAAGAATCTTCTCCAACACCACAGTTTAAAAGTATCAGTTCTTCGGAGCTCAGCTTTCTTCACAGTTCAACTCACACATCCATACACAACCAATGGAAAAACCATAGCCTTGACTAGACAGAACTTTGTTGACAAAGTAACGTCTCTGCTTTTGAATATGTTATCTAGGTTGATCATAACTTTACTTCCAAGGAGTAAGCATCTTTTAATTTCATGGCTGCAATTACCATCTGCAGTGATTTTGGAGCCCCCCAAAATAAAATCTGACACTGTTTCCACTGTTCCCCCATCTATTTTCCATAAAGTGATGGGACCAGGTGTCATGATCTTCATTTTCTGAATGTTGAGCTTTAAGCCAACTTTTTTACTCTCCTCTTTCACTTTCATCAAGAGGCTTTTTAGTTCCTCCTCACTTTCTGCCATAAGGGTGGTGCCATCTGTGTATCTGAGGTTATTGATATTTCTCCTGGCAATCTTGATTCCAGCTTGTGCTTCTTCCAGCCCAGCATTTCTCATGATGTACTCTGTATATAAGTTAAATAAGCAGGGTGACAATATACAGCCTTGACGTACTCCTTTTCCTATTTGGAACCAGTCTGTTGTTCCATGTCCAGTTCTAACTGTTGCTTCCTGACCTGCATATAGGTTTCTCAAGAGGCAGGTCAGGCGGTCTGGTATTCCCATCTCTTTCAGAGCCCCCACCATAGTTTGTGAGTGAAGTCGCTTAGTCATGTCCGACTCTTTACAACCTCATGAACTGTAGCCTACCAGGCTCCTCTGTCCATGGGATTTTTCCAAGCAAGAATGCTAGAGTGGATTGCCATTTCCTTCTTCAGGTGATCTTCCCAACCCAGGGATTGAACCGAGGTCGCCCACCCTGTAAGCAGAGGCTTTACAGTCT
>SJYC01071554.1:0-17554 GCA_006408675.1 Madoqua kirkii
CTTTTAAATGATCTCAAATGGAGGAGACGACACATGGGACCACAGCCACAATATCTTACTTTGAGTGAGAATATCTGATAAAATGACTCTGGACTAAAAGGACCAGGGAAAACTGTAGAGTGGAGGAGGCAGAGGACCGAAGGTGGAAGAGCCAACTACACTGTAGAGGAGGTCCAGCTGTGGTTGGAGTTCCAGGATATTATTCCTACAGGATCTCTCTGACTAAATGCAATGTTGCTTTGCTGAATGTAGAATCAAGACTCATGCAGCGCTTGTTCTCACAGATCGGTGGGCTCCAGAAGGTCGGGATGAAAGAAATCTGCCTTTTCTTTATTCAGCACACCTCTGGACCAAGTCTTCACTGGAGGAGTACCATAGTTGAAGAGCACATGACCTCATCAGCTCCAGGTGGGTACAAAGGATGCTGCTGAAGCATGATCTCTACAGAGTTGAGTTTTTGCCTTCTTAATGTGAAACTATCAAGCACTTTTGGAAGGAAATAGTCCAGGAGTCAAGAAGACTGATTTCACTCTTCATCTTTACTGGAACTTAATTTGCTGGCAATTATCATGTCTTTACTATACACTTAGAGTTTCATTCATTTACACTCCAGGAAGAATGATGACTCTTTATAACATTTTAATTTAAATTACTGATGCTTAAAACCATGAGCCATTCATTTTCTGCTTTCTTGATATTAGTAATTGGCTATGTCAGGTAGGTGTGGGTTTGAGAAAGCCGTTTAGCTGGCACAAGGAGTGATCACTGTGGGGATCAGCCTTGTAACACTCTAATATCTGCATTGGAGCACACATTTCAGTTCAGTTCAGTCGCTGAGTCATGTCTGATTCTCTGTGACCCCACAGACTGCAGCATGCCAGGCTTCCCTGTCCATCACCAACTCCTGGAACTTACTCAAATTCATGTCCATCAAGTTGGTCAATTATCATGTCTTTACTATACACTTAGAGTTTCATTCATTTACACTCCAGGAAGAATGATGACTCTTTATAACATTTTAATTTAAATTACTGATGCTTAAAACCATGAGCCATTCATTTTCTGCTTTCTTGATATTAGTAATTGGCTATGTCAGGTAGGTGTGGGTTTGAGAAAGCCGTTTAGCTGGCACAAGGAGTGATCACTGTGGGGATCAGCCTTGTAACACTCTAATATCTGCATTGGAGCACACATTTCAGTTCAGTTCAGTCGCTGAGTCATGTCTGATTCTCTGTGACCCCACAGACTGCAGCATGCCAGGCTTCCCTGTCCATCACCAACTCCTGGAACTTACTCAAATTCATGTCCATCAAGTTGGTGATGCCATCCAACCATCTCATTCTCTGTGTCCCCTTCTCCTCCTGCCTTCAATCTTTCCCAGCATCAGGGTCTTTTCCAGTGAGTCAGTTCTTTGCATCAGGTGGCCAAAATATTAAGAGTTTCAGTTTCAGCATCAGTTCTTTCAATGAATATTCAGGACTGATTTCCTTTAGAATGGACTGGTTGGATCTCTTTGCAGGCCAAGAGACTCTCAAGAGTCTTCTCCACCACAGTTCAAAAGCATCAATTCTTCAACACTCAGCTTTCTTTATAGTCCAAGTCTCACATCCATACATGACTACTGGAAAAACCATAGCCTTGACTAGATGGACCTTTGTTGGCCAAGTAATGGGGCACACAAGTGGGTTCCTAAGTACAGCTGTGTTCTCTAGAAGTCAATGCCAGAGTTGGGCTGTGGGCTGTCTCTATAGGGGTGTGTATATATACATACATACATACATACATATATATATATATATATGTATATATATATATATATATATATATGGTTTTTCTAAAGTAGGTGCTGAAATACACATAGGTCTTTTAGTCTACTTACTCTTTCCTTTGTGCTTTCTGTAAGCATCCAGCTAGTGGCAAAATACTTTACCAAGTGCTGCCTGTCAGAGGTTTGCTCTTAGAAAGGCCTACAGCTACAAGGAAAGGATGGACAAAGGGTATTTAAGTGGTGTAAGATGTGCAGTCATCAAAATCTAAAAAGCTTAAATTGGAAATGATCAGATACCTCACTTCATTGGCAAGAAAACCAATCTTAGTTCAGCAAATATTTGAGAGGGTGTACCATGTCTCGGGAGATGTGCTGTACTCCCCCCAGAGACTTGGAGAAGAATAAAACTGGATCTGAACCTCAAGGAATATTCAGATTTACTGGGGAAGAATAAGTGTTAAACATTAAATCATAGTCAAAATGGGGTAAGTGTTCTGATAAGAAAGGAAAAAATGACATAGGAGTCTAGAGGAGGAAACCATTCATTCTTGGAAAGAAGGTGAGAAATGATGAGGGTGCAAGGAAGGGACCTTTGGGGTAAGTTGAAAGGGGAAAGGAGAAGGAAATGGCAACCCACTCCAGTATTCTTGCCTGGAAAATTCCATGGACATAGGAACCTGGTGGGCTATAGTCCATGGGGTCGCAAAGAGTTGGCCATGACTGAGCACATCGGCAAGTGGAGAAAGATGGCAGGGTGGTGAATTTCTGCAGTGGTCATACTAGCAGATAGCAGCTGGCTGTTAGACTGTTGTTGCTACTGCTGCTGCTAAGTCACTTCAGTTGTGTCCGACTCTGTGTGACCCCATAGATGGCAGCCCACCAGGCTCCCCATTCCCTGGGATTCTCCAGGCAAGAACACTGCAATGGGTTGCCATTTCCTTCTCCAATGCCTAAAAGTGAAAAGTAAAAGTGAAGTCGCTCAGTCGTGTCTGACTCCTAGCGACCCCATGGACTGCAGCCTACCAGGCTCCTCCATCCATGGGATTCTCCAGGCAAGAGTACTGGAGTGGGGTGCCATGGCTTTAGACTGTTAGAGCCACTGAAAAGGCTACTGAAATATTTTGGGAGATTGATGAGAAGGCAGTGATGGTGGGGAGTGCTCAGCAGGGCTAATTCAGGCAGATGGGTTGGAAAGAAGTGATCGCCATTGGGAAACCCACAGATGCAAGAGTTTAGGGAGAGAGAGAGGAGACAAGGATGATGACCTTGTTTCCAGTTTAGGTGAACAGGTGAATATTAATACCCTTAATAGAGGTAGAGTTTTGGAGAGGAATCAACTTGGCTGTGGTCATTCTGAGCTTCTCAGAAATTATACGTTGGGATTGTGTATCAGTGTTTAGGATAATAACTATAGACCAGCGCTGATGGTCTATGGACCAACTCTGATGATCTGTAGGCATTAAACACATCTTATTCTGATTTTAAACAATTAGCATTTTGGCAAAGGCCTTAGACTTTCTGGCATGTAAGTTTGGAACTCTCATTAATGCAGTCTTCATCGTATTTTTGGTCCCAAGAAATGATACCCCCTCATTAATATTTTAGTATTTTATCTGATGATATACTATGTTTCTATTTTTGTAGCCTCTGGAGAAAGAAGCATCCCAATTAAATTATAGCCTACTACTAACATATTGTGAATCCCTGGAATGGAGCTTATGTTTGTAGAGCCAGTATAAAGTGTTACTTAAAAATTCAAAGTGTATTAAAGGGAAACAAATAGTTACTTGTCAATCTCTCTTTCTCTCATTTTTTTTTCCTATGAGAGACAAAGTAGTTACTAGTGAAAATAACCAGTAACTGATGACATCATTCAGTTGTTTGTGTGGCAGTAGGGGAAGGGACTGGGCTTCCCAGGTGGCACAGGGGTAAAGAAAATTCCATGAACAGAGAAGCCTGGTGGGCTACAGTCCATGGGGTCATGAAGAATCCGTCAAAACTGAATGACTGAGCATGTACACATGCACATAGGGGAGGGGATTGTGTTAACAATTGGACACTGCTTCCATCTGCCATTTCTGCTCATGACATGCCATGGCTCCCTGTGGATGGAGGGATAAAGTCAAAAACTCTCAGGCTGATTTTCACGTCTCCAGTAGTCTGGACCCGCTTCACATCAATGACCCATTTTGTATGCTGCTGCTGCTAAGTCGCCTCAGTCCGACTCTGTGCAACCCCATAGACGACAGCCCACCAGGCTCTCCCGTCCCTGGGATTCTCCAGGCAAGAACACTGGAGTGGGTTGCCATTTCCTTCTCCAATGCATGAAAATGAAAAGTGAAAATGAAGTTGCTCAGTCGTGTCCGACTCTTCGCGACCCCATGGACTGCAGCCTACTAGGCTTTTCTGTCCATGAGATTTTCCAGGCAAGAGTACTGGAGTGGGATGCCATCGTCTTCTCTGCCATTTTGTATAAATATCACTAATAAAAACTTTTTGAGCCTGCTTGGTCTTCTACCTTCACTCAGACAGAACACGTGCATTTCTGCTTTGGTGTCTGCTCAGACTTGGCTGCATCATCTTTGTGTCCAGAGCCTTCTCAGCCCATGATGCTGATGACTCGGCGTATTAACTGATGGGTGATGTGAAGCCAAGGACAGTTTCCAATATGATCTGATGCTTTGTTTTATTCAAGAGGGTGTCTCTGGGACCAGAGATCCTGGTAGGTGGAGTGGGAGGCCTTTCAGGGGTCCAGTGAGTGGGGAGGAAGAAATGACAAGCTGAATTCTAGAGGAGAGGAGTCAAGTTAGATATTTCCGAAACAGTGTCAACATTAACCAGTGGTCTTTGATTGCTTTTCAGATTTCTCTTTTAGATGTCAAAGATGAGTCCTTTCATGGAAAGAGGGAAAACAGGAAGAGAGACAATGAGAAGCAAAGAGAAATGTCCAATCCTGTTTGGGGCAAATCAGTTCATACTGTCTGGAATATCCAGGTGGACTTGGTCAATTAGAAGCTGAGAATGCTACTTTCAAGAGAAGCCAGAAAAAAGGGCTATAAAATAACTATAAAAAGAACCACAAATATTTTCATGCTAATTGTGGCTTCTAAAATCTTTGAGGGGGGCTTGAAAACAGTTTGTTTTTAACATAGTTTCAGCATTATTCTTGCCATCTTATTTCTAAAACACTATTTGCAGTATCTACAATGAAAATGCTTGCTTAGCAGTCTAACCCATATTAATCACAAATTCCAAATTCATGGCATCAGAATTACAAGAAGTTTCATATTATATAATTAGAAGAAGATTCCAGTCTTTGGTTCATTGACTCTGGAGCCATATTACAGTCTTGTTATATTCGATAATGACACAGCAGACATTCTATCAGAACTTGGATATCTGGAGAGAGATTCCAAAATGCTTTAATCTTGTCGCAAATCAGAGGCAGCTGCTTCTTATAAAAAGGAAAGCTTGTGTTTGGATGGTGTGCAGAAAGCCAGTGTGACTTACAGTCTTAAATAGCAGATTCTGGGGTTTTTTGGTTGGCAGGTGTTCTCCATCAACAGCCCCCTCCCCTTGCTGATTCCTCTTGGTTTTATTTCTTTAGACTTCTCCCAAACTGCAAATTGCATTTGTGTAATGAACTTGATCACAAGCACTTAGGCATTTTATGGTGAAGTCTGAGCATTATCTGGAGACTTTTACATACTGGAGAAAACAGATACATGGAAAATGAAATCCGAATACAAGTTGCCCTCTCTGAGCACAGGGTAACTAAAGAGAGGGATGTCGTTATCTTCAGCCAGTCGAGGGCTGCAAGCTTCAAGTGCTGAGCCTACAAACCTTCTGACGGTTCTATGATGACATGAAACTGCTGTCGTAGAAACTCTAAAACTAACAAGGATATTAGCTTCATTGATTTTCTGAAAATGGGAAAGGGAAAAAAAAAAAGTGCTCGGCTAAGTCCAGGAAAGAGATTTAATATAACTGTCTTTTAATAATATTAAGTTTCCTAGAATCAATATTTTCACCCCCTTGTATTATACTATGGCTTGCTACCCACCAGTTGCTATGTAGGAGAATGGGAATCAATAGAAGGCTTACCTTCTTTGGAGACTGTCTCAAAGGCTTGCATAATGGAGCACAGATGAGAAAGAATGAAATTGAATTTTAAGTACACTGACATTATGCTATCATCTTCAAGCAGGGGAATACAGATTGTTCTGGGGCCCATGGGACCCATGAGGCTCAAGGCAAAGAGGTACCAGGTACAGATTGGTTCACAAACTCCCGTGTCTGTGGCTTCCTCCAGGACTGCTTCACAAAACGATAAATCCAGGACTTTGGGGGGAGCACTCCTAAGAATATCTTCAAATACTTCCAAGCATTACTTGATGAGTACTGTTTATGATGTGTTAAGTTTAACTTGAGTGGCTTTAAAATTATACCAGATCCAGTCTGTGTTAACTCAGACTCTGATGCTGAAACCCCTTTCTATTTAGCTTTATTTTATTTTTCTTTATTTCAGAGATTCAAATGGATATTTCTTAGCTGATAAAAAATAACTCTTGATAGAATCACCGAAAATTATTTACAGCATGCTAAGATGACATTTTTAAATTTTATCTACAGAAAATACTAAAAAATAGTACAAAATACCCAAACCTCAAATTTTGAGAGAGGGTAGAGCACATTAGTTTTTGAGTGTTGATTAATAGTGTTTTTGTCTC
The DNA here is from genome assembly GCA_006408675.1 of Madoqua kirkii. NCBI lineage: Eukaryota > Metazoa > Chordata > Mammalia > Artiodactyla > Bovidae > Madoqua > Madoqua kirkii. The sequence continues at coordinate 6,499 of SJYC01071554.1, forward strand.
CTAAGAGGCTGACTTGGAAAAAAAGCTCTGGAGATGTTAATGTGATACTGACATCACATTATTTCACACTGAGGGTCTAGCGCTCACAGAAACCTAGGATGCCAGGGGAGCGGACGGAACGCAGGGAGAGAGTTGACCCTCCCCGCATTTTAACAGGACAGCTGTGGGAAGCAAGGCGGGGTCTGCTGACCACGTGTGTTCACAGCTCGTGCAGTGGGCACGCTGACTTTAGCCTAGGGATGGTCTGCACCAGCCAGGAAACAGCTGCCCTGTGGGTGGACAGCAGCCCCATTTTCTAGGAGAGAGTCACAATTCTGAGAACTTACATTTGAGCTGGAACCCCAGAAGACCGGGAACTTCCCAGGTGGCTCGGTGGGAAAGAACCTGCCTGCCAGTGCAGGAGACGCAGACTCAGTCTCTGGGTCGGGAAGGTCTCCTGGAGGAGGAAGTGGCCACCCACTCCAGTATTCTTGCCTGGAGAATCCTGTGGACAGAGGAGGCCGACAGGCTATAGTCTATAGGGCCGATAGGAGTCAGACACGACTGAGTGACTAAGCACACAGGCCAGCACCCAGGAGGCTGAAAGGGACTTTTCGTTACCTCTTCTTTCCCATCCTTACAACTCCAGAGCTGTGTTTTTCTGATCTCCTACCCACCACCTGCGTGAGAAAGGCGCCAGAAGCTCTGCGGGATGCCTGGGACTAAGCCAGGGCTCTGTTCATGGTGCAGAGGGAGTCTGCTTCCCCTCTGAAGAGCGGGTAACGGACCTGAGAGCAAGAGAGCAGAGCAAGCAACAAACCAACCCCAATCCGAAAACAAGGTGCTGCCTTTCTTCTTGAGATGGTACCCTGCAGTCTCCAAGGCTTGGAAAGGATTGTGGAACATTCAAGGCTGAGTGAGTGGCTAGGAGTGGCTGGTGTCAGGGGTCAGGGGCCTCGGCTGGCCTCCGGGTTCTCCAAGCCCTGGGTGTGTGAGTCAGGCTCATCGATCAGCATGGCTGCCCAGGGCTCTTTATGATCACAAAGTGCCCTTTTGTGCAGTTCATATCACAGGGCAGATAAGACACGTGACTCTCCTCCTAGGAGCACTTGGCATGCTCTAAGTCTTCGGCTATGCCAGCTTCTTGTCATGATGCATTGGCATGTTAGCCAAAAGGAAACAAACCCAGCTTAAACGGAGCTGAGAGGTGGACCACGCTTGGGTCTGGGAGCAAATAAGAAGCCAGCTGGTGTCCCCTGATTCTTTCCTCATATCCTCCCATCTGTTTTGGACTCTCCCATTGCTCCAACAAGAAGGGAGAAATTTTGAAGGGATAAAGTGAGTCTCCGTTTGGGGGCCATTGTTTTTCATCTCTGTCCTTGCCTGTCTCATTCTGTCACTTTATCTTGCCGCCCACCCCATTTGTCCATTTGTTTCTCTTTCTCTGTGTCCTATGAAAATCTGCTTTTTAAATTCATCCCTTTCTTCCACTGTAGATGGTGATTTGTGTTTCCAACCACTGGTGTGCAGTAAGGCTTTTCTGGAAAAGATTCCTCCAAAAGCTCATCCTGTAACGTGTTTCAATCTGGGAAAGGAATCTCAGACTCGCTGATTAGTTTCGTGTATACCAGCATTTTCTTTTTTGTAAGACTAGTGATCCAGATGAAACTTTTCCAGCCTTTTTTTCAAGTTTCATCTCCCTCCAAGCTGCTGCCACTATTGATGAGACATTTGTAATTCAATTCAGGTAGCCCGGTGCATGCAGTTATTATCGTCTGTTAGTCTACAAATTCCAAAATGAGGACTTTCTACACATTGACACAAGATTAATTATTACGGTGCTACATGCCAACTTTAACTCAAAAATTATATGTTTGTTTGCTGACTTGAATCTGAGCCGAAAATCACGAGTTCGGGCTTTTTCTTTATAGAACTCTGGGTACAGCTTCAGCTGGGCATTCTGGCCTCAGCTCATTACCCGTCCTTGATAACAAAGCTTTCCTCCCAAGCAAAGGGCTTTCCTAATTCAGACACTTCCCTCTCAGACTTTAAGTGCACTCTGCTCACTGGTTCTGGCAAGAAGACCAGCTCTAGTGATGGGAGCATGCATGCTCAGTCACTCAGTTGTATCCAACTCTTTGTGACCCCATGGACTGGAGCCCATTAGGCTCCTCTGTGGGATTTTCCAGGCAAGAATACTGGAGTGAGTTGCCATTTCCTTCTCCAGTGAGAGAAGAGCTGTTCACAACGGTCCACCTTCTACTCAGATTGGCATCTTTTAACTCCCTTCTCCAGAAAGCATCCTTCACTCTCTGTCTTCCAAATGGAGAATGTAACAGCTTTTCCTGTTCATGGGGGAAATATTACTTCAAGTTTCTCTATGCATTGAAATGTAGCAAAATAAAGAAAACTGATTTCAGTATAGGTATTATTTCACTATACCTGATTTATTTATAGTTGGTGTTCAATATCCTAGTGTTCCTGGGATGAACTTTTGCTGAAATGAATTGCAAAGAGGAATTACCAAAAACACTCTTTTTGTTGTTTTAATAGAGCGTATGTGGACAGATCGTATGATCTCAGATAACCTCTCTTATCTTTAAGCGTTGCTGCTGCCCACCCTGTCTGTGTTCATCACTTTGAATGTGATGCATCCGTACTGTGTAGACTCACTTTCGTGGCTCAGTGGTAAAGAATCCGCCTGCCAATGCATGAGTCTCGGGTTTGATCCCTGGGTTGGGAAGATCCCCTGCAGAAGGAAATGGCAACCCACTCCAGTATGCCTTCCTGGGAAATCCCATGGACAGAAGAACCTGGAGGGCTACAGTCTACGGTCTTACAAAAGAGCTGGACACGACTTAGCAACAAAACAGCAACATATAAGCGATACCATATATCTGTCTTTCTGATTTGTGTCAGTTAGTGTGGTAGTCTCTAGTCTACCATCTAGCCTTTGGCATCTGGCTTCTTTGACTTGGCACAGTATTTCCAGTGGTCACGTATGCTGCATGTAGTAGGCAGACTTTAGTACTCCCTCTTTTTGGCTGAATGATATTCATAAATTAACTTTTTTTCCTTGAATGAATATTACTATTTTGCTTCAGTGTTCAGAAGATGGAAGACTCCTACCTGAGGACATTTTCCTGATCACTCACATAACCAAGTACAGGAACTGGGCAGTGTTTGATTTTACTTGATGTTTAAGCTGCCTTCATCAGTTCATGCATGGTTTTCTTTCACTTTGCTGCTGCTGCGGCTAAGTTGCTTCAGTCGTGTCTGACTGTGCGACCCCATAGACGGCAGCCCACCAGGATCCCCCATCCTTGAGATTCTCCAGGCAAGAACACTGGAGTGGGTTGCCATTTCCTTCTCCAATGTGTGAAAGTGAAAAGTGAAAGCGAAGTTGCTCAGTCATGTCTGACTCTTAGAGACCCCATGGACTGCAGCCCATCAGGCTCCTCTGTCCATGGGATTTTCCAGGCTAGAGTACTGGAGTGGGTTGCCATTGCCTTCTCCTTCTCTCATTTTACTTATTCATTTATTAATATTATTAACATATCAGGCATAAAGTCTCAGCACAACCAACAACTAGACTATTGACAATAACGTTAATTAACATTCGTGCACTGCCTTCCTCCCAGAGCAGTCTAACTGGGATCTCATAATGCTGCTCTTTCCTTATTTCATTAGTGCAGTCAGCCCTCCACATCCATGGGTTCTTCCAATTCTGCAGATTCATTCAACCAAGGATAGAAAATATTCTTAAATGAATCTTTTAATTGAAGTTCATTCTATTGCTGAGTCAAGACTCATGAGCCCTGTGTTCTCTACGGATGTCTATGTTCTTAGTTTCTTTCTTTCCAAAGCATAGTTTGGGAATTTATCCCTGGGAGATATCATTTTGTTAAAGAGATGATGGAAATGATGATGATGGTGCTTCTAATAATGATAATGGTGGTGATAATAATACACACCTTCTTTTGAATATCTACCATGTAACCATAAAAAGTGCTGGAAACCTGCCTCCCTGGTAGCTCAGATAGTAAAGCATCTGCCTGCAATGCAGGAGACCTGGGTTCAATCTCTGGGTCAGAAAGATCCCCTAGAGTAGGAAATGGCAATCCACTCGAGAACTCTTGCCTGGAAAATTCCATGGATGGAGGAGACTGGTAGGCTACAGTCCATGGTATCACAAAGAGTGGGACATGACTGAGCAACTTCACTGGTTCACTGGTCAAACTAATTCTCAGAGAAATTGTGCTAGTTAGAATCTCATACTCACTAGACAAAAGAGGGAACTGAGGTGCAGATGAGTTAAATCCTCACCTGTGAGTGAGAAGCAGAGTTGGATTTGTGGCCAGGACCTTCTGCTTCACTGTCCACTCTCTCCCAGGCCCCTTACTTTCCCTGATTCTTTCAAGTTGCTTCATGTCATAGAATAAGAGACGAGTAACCTAGTTTTCCTGATCTGAAGACAGGACTGGACTGAATCGGGTTCTTCATGGGATCATGATGGCTTTGGAACTAACTTTGGTAATTTGATGCTTTATGAGAACACCTCACATGGTTTCCCTGGTGGTTCAGATGGTAAAGCATCTGCCTGCAATGTGAGACACTTGGGTTTGATTCCTGGGTTGGGAAGATCCCCTGGAGAAGGAAATGGCAACCCACTCTAGTATTGTTGCCTGGAGAATCCCATGGACAGAGGAGCCTTGTAGGCTACAGTCCATGGTGTCGCAAAGAGTGGGACACGACAGAGCGACTTCACACACTCACATGGTTCCAGCCTGTGCAGTTTCTTCCTTATACCAGATCCTCCCCTGAACATTCTTACCTCTACGTATTCTGCGTGTTCTTCCTTACAGTACACATCTTTCTTCCTTTCAAAGACAAACTGAATCTATGTCCCTTTCTAAAGCTATCTCCTTCTACTTTAACCAAGTTTCATCTCCTTTCGTGATTCTGACAATTCGCTCTTCTGTACTTTACCTGTAGGGCCTTATCATCCATGATCACACTACTAATTACAATTTTGTGTATCCATCTTGCCTCCTCAGAGAGATGAAATGTTACTTCAGATTTCCATCTTTGCTAGTATGTCTTCAGTAGATCCCCCATTTCCACATCCAGCTTTTAGTTCAACTTCACACATAGAATTATACTTTGGCATATTTATGTGAAATATGGGCTTCCCTTGTGGCTCAGAATCTATCTGCCTGCGATGTGGAAACCTGGGTTTGAAATCTGGGTGGGAAGATCCCCTGGAGGAGGGCATGGCAATCTGCTCCAGTATTCTTGCCTGGAGAATCCCCCTGGACAGAAGAGCCTGGTGAGCCGCAGTCCATGAGGTCCCTAAAAGTCAGACACAACTGAGCAACTAAGCACAGCACACATGTGCAATAACTGGTAGAATGGCAGACTCCAACTCCATACTGTCCCCTCTGCATTGCTTTTGACCAAAGTCGGGAATCTAAACACACAAAGACACAAACCTAAAGTGGGTTTGGAGAGGAACTATACTAGAATGAATCTTACAGAAAGTAGTTTTGGAGACTCAGGAGGGGACTGTTTGACTGTAGTGTTGAGACTGATCAGTGATGTTTGACATGACCTGTTAGCAGGCAGTTGGGACACCGAGGTCAGGTATGTGCTATCATGGCTTAGTAGGAACTGTAATCTCTTAGAGTTAACTCTAATTAGTAGGAACCTCTAATCTCTTGATAAAAAAGTGGCCATATGTATTGTGTTCCTCTAAACACAGGTGGCTAGATGGTTTAAAGTTGCATAACTTGGTTACTTTTGAAGCGTGAATTTAGTACTGGAGTTATACTCGCTGAAAGTAAAAGTCTTTCCTGTTTTGGTTAATTTGATATTTATGGAGGAAGCTCATCAACTCTTTGAGGTATTAAAGAGACATTCTATTTGGGTTGGACATGGATGTTGCCACCAAACTTCAGTGGTTTAACACAGTAAGAGTTTATTATTATTCCACATGGTTTTGTGGAAGGGCAGTGGGGCTCTGCTCCAAACAGGTATTCTTTCTGCACCCTAAATGGTAGCTTTAAAAAGTTCCCTCCCCACCAACTCTAGCCAAGCATACACATTTTTTGATATTTCTCTGATAAAGAAATGGTATCTGTGTCTCCTATCCTTGAATCTGAATCAGCTTATTGATACTTCAACTAATAGCATATGATTGATGTAATTTGTATGGCTTCCAAACTGGCTCCAGAAGACTATGTAGTTTCTGCCTTCTTTGCTGGATCCCTGGGCGCCATTTATGAAATCTGACTGCTTTGATGTGACTATGAGCAAGTCCTCATAATCTGGAGAGGCTACCATGGGCAATCCAGGTGGGGGTCTTAGCCTTTGGGTCATCTTTCCCTGAACATCAGATATATGAGTAAACAAACCTTCAGATGATTCTAGACCTTAGCCATTTACTTCCCAGCCTCAGATATTATGAAGCATTGACAAGTCATCCTCTTTCTACCCTGTTCAAATTCTTAACCCACAGCATCTATAGGCATCAGTCAGTTTTCTTTTAAGCACTGATTTTTCTGCAGAATGATAACTAGAATACCACCTATAACACCATCACAAGAAGCTCAGGGCTTCACTTGATAGAGTAAGAGATGACAGGAGAGCTGAGAAACAGCATGGTCATGCTTTGGCCTGGTAGTGGCATGCTTCATATTTCATTAGCCATGACTAATCACATGTCCAAGCTTAATGTGGGGGATTGTAATGAAGATATCATTAGTGATTGACAAGAATTAGAAACTGGTGAACGTCAGTTCACCCTTGGACTGCAAGGAAATCCAACCAATCCATCCTAAAGAAATCAGTCCTGAATATTCACTGGAAGGACTGATGCTGAGGCTGAAACTCCAATACTTCGGCCACGTGATGCAAAGAACTGACTCATTGGAAAAGACCTTGATGCTGGGAAAGATTGAAGGTGGGAGGGGAATGGGATGACAGAGGTTGAGATGGTTGGGTGGCATCATGGACTTGAGGGACATGAGTCTGAGTAAACGTCTGGGAGTTGGTGATGGACAGGGAGGCCTGGTGTGCTGTGGTCCATGGGATCGCAAAGAGTCAGACATGACTGAGCAACTGAGCTTAACTGAACTCATTACAGTCTTTAATCTGACTGATATGTATGTATTCCTTGCCATGGTGTATGTGTTTATAGGTAGAACTCAAATATATATGTCATGTGTCTCTGACTTCTTATGTACATTGCTGTGCTTGGTGAGTTTAGAGAGTCCTAACATTTTGGCAAGTGACATAATTTCAGTAGATGGATAAATTATGATACACAAGCAGCAATAGTCAGCATACCAGCACACCATGATGTTCTTCTGTGAGAAGCAGAGTCATGCTCAGCTCCTTCTGGAGGCAGGAATGTTTCTATGTATATTTCATCCCCATCTTGTTTCATTTGTCGCCTCTCTCCAGGCAAAAGAAACATTTCTTGTATGATCAGATAAACCGAGTGAATTTGAGTGTCTCAGAATAGTCACTGTCAACACTGACTGGCCTCATAATCTATAGTTAATGTATGATACTTCAAAGAAAAAAAATTCACATTAAAAATGATCCAGCATCCATTGATAGTGACTATTCTAAGAGTCCCGTATTAATGCATATATGTGGAATCTAGAAAAAATGGTACGGATGAACCTCTTTGCAGGGCAGAAATAGGGAGGCAGACATAGAGACTGGACCTGTGGATGTGGTGGGGGCAGGTGCTATGAGTTGGGAGGTTGTGGTTAACATATATGCACCACCATGTGTAAGACAGGTAGCTAATAGGAACCTAGTATATAGCACAGGGAGCCCAGCTCAGTACCTAGAGGGGTGTGATGAAGGTGGGGTGCGAGGGAGGCCTGAGACGGAGGAAATGTATGTGTACACATGGCTGACTTCTTCACTGTAGAGCAGAAACTAGCACGACTCATAAGGCAGCTATGTGTGTGCTAGTCGCTTAGTCGTGTCCGACTCTTCGTGACCCCATGGACCATAGGCCGCCAGGTTCCTCTGTCCATGCAATTCTCCAGGCAAGAATCCTGGAGTGCGTTGCCAGTTCCTGCTCCAGAGGATCTTCCCGACCCTGGGATCGAACCTGGGGTGCAGGCAGATGCTTTACCACCTGAGTGATACAAGGAAGTATAAGGCAACTATACCCCAGTTAAAAAAAAAAAAAAAGACTCAGCAAACGGTGAGTTGTACCAAGCTGTAGTTTCAGATACTTGTGATTCGCCAGTGATCTCCTGTGTTTGGAACAACGTTATAAGTTTCCCCAAGGTTAATGGGTGATTAGGAATGGATTTGCTGGTGCTTTGTTTTCTTATAGATAACAGGCCACACAAATATGATTGTAGTGGATACTAATGAACTGAGTGCCTTCAAAGGATTAAAAGACTGCTGTATTTTGGATGGTCTTAGACAACTGAGTCTGAGTGCCATTTTTAAAGGTTGTGATTCGCAGTGATCTCCTGTGTTTGGAACAACGTTATAAGTTTCCCCAAGGTTAATGGGTGATTAGGAATGGATTTGCTGGTGCTTTGTTTTCTTATAGATAACAGGCCACACAAATATGATTGTAGTGGATACTAATGAACTGAGTGCCTTCAAAGGATTAAAAGACTGCTGTATTTTGGATGGTCTTAGACAACTGAGTCTGAGTGCCATTTTTAAAGGATGGACTCTGCTTACAAAGACACGTTATTTTGATGACCAGGTGGATCCTGGAGAGGTCTGTCTGGAGCATCCCACAGCGCACACAAGCTGGCATTCTCGCCCCGTTCTGCCTACAAGTGCAGTTACCAAAATCAACGATTAATGGTTGAACGAGTCTGAAAAATGGCTATCCCTTTGACCTTTCTAAGGTTTGTCATTTAGTTGACATACCCATTACCTCAAAAATCAAATGTGTTTGTCTAAACATTATTCTGATGTTTACTTTGGGCACTAAAGGGCAGACGGCTGACCACGGACGCGCTGACAGTGATCAATTCAGCCTCGAATCTTGTCACTTTCCCTGTTTATTCTGCTATCAATCTCCCTTTGCCTGCCACCACAACCACTTTCTGCTGCTCAGGCGCTTTTAAAACTAACAATAATCCAATTTAGAATTGATCAATGAAAATGTGTGGTCAGTAAGCAAAATGACAAAGTCTGCATGTAACCGCTGACCACAGTCAAGGGTTTATTTTATATGGATGGAGGTGAAGGTAAATTTTAATTAATTAATTAAATGTTAATAGCATTCAAACCTCTTTCTTTTTTTCTTTTAAAGTCAGATCTAAGTTTTACTATCTTAGAAATGGGGGCAGTAGGTCCATTGACTCCCTACTAGAACCAGTATATTCTGGAACTGCACGGTCCTGTGGGCCTTTCTGTGATGGTGGGAATGGTTTAAACCTGTGTTGTCCAAGGTGGGAGCCACCAGCCACCTGTGGCTGACCTTGAACTATGGTTTGTGCAACAGAGAAATCATTTTTGTAATGCATTTAATTTTAATAAAGTTAAATGGTTGTATGTGGCTCATGGCTACAATACTGGATGGTGTAATTCTAGAATGCTGACATTTTTGGTGATGAGATGAGGCCTGTTGGTGTGGTTTGGAATGTCATACTGTCTAGACACCGGATATTAGGAGGTCACAGTCTCTGATCTGATCCAACACAGCTACAAACCAGGCAAGAGAAGTTCGGGGACATATTCAAGCCTTCCTCATGCCCTAAAGGCAGTGTCCTGTTTGACCAAGGTTCTCTTCCTGGTCCACGGGAGCAGGGCTCCTTAACAGTCTGGGAGGATCTGGCTACTGGTCTGCAGGGCTGGCTTTTGCTCAGTGGACGAGAGAACTCCAGCAAGAGAGGGTTCAGGACTGGTGCAGCAAGGCTCCTTTTCCTAAAGGCCCCCAAGCAAGCCCCGTCCCTGGCTGCATCCCAGCTCTGATTTCCAAGGCAGAAGGCTGCCTTCCGTCCCCAGTGCCAAGTGGCTCCTGGGTTCTGGACGTGACCAGACATCTTGCTGGGCCCTGGTTTCTGGCTCCCAAATTGTCTGGGTTCTTGAACCTGTATCCTTTCCTTCTCTCAGCCTCAAACTCCATTTTTGCCAAATCCAACAACCGGGAGTCATTTGATGAATTTCTTAAAATAATTTGAAAAATCGTTTCTTAAAATGATTTGCACATGTTACTTTCAATAGGCAGAGAGCTGAAAACTAATTGCTAATAAGATTATAAGCACAGATGATATTTGAGGGTTTTTTTTTTAAACATGAAATCTACTTAGCTCTTACCTCTGGATAGATGTATGTCAAAAGCTAGATTAGAAGTTTTTAGAAAACTGCATCACTTATTTGAATTTCAGAGTTTATGGGGGAAATTATGAGCAAGTAGAAGTGCTTTATGAGGGTTATGGTATAATCGATGGAGATTTAAAATGCTATACCAGATAACTATTGTCTTAGAAAGGAAGTGGTCTGGGTATTCTCTTGAGGGAAATTCTCAATCTATAATTCTTGTGTTATTTACATACCAACAACAAAAAAATAAAAACAAAAGCCAGTTTTTATTTTTTAAAAAATGGAAAAAAATTATTTCTTGAAAATCTTCAGTAGGAAAAAAAGTTTAATTTGGAGCACTTAAAAATTAGTTTGTAATAAAGATTTATGTGACAAACTGTAAGAATTTGATAACAACAAAAGAATTTCTTATAATAAGATTTTTGAATTAAAGTAGATTATCTATCTATCTATTTCATCCATGGTTTCAGTATCCAAAAACAGGCACTGTTAATACTTTTTGTATTTATAACCAGATGTGTATAAGAGACAGACACATGGCTGACTTCTTCACTGTAGAGCAGAAACTAGCACGACTCATAAGGCAGCTATGTGTGTGCTAGTCGCTTAGTCGTGTCCGACTCTTCGTGACCCCATGGACCATAGGCCGCCAGGTTCCTCTGTCCATGCAATTCTCCAGGCAAGAATCCTGGAGTGCGTTGCCAGTTCCTGCTCCAGAGGATCTTCCCGACCCTGGGATCGAACCTGGGGTGCAGGC
>SJYC01071559.1:0-12190 GCA_006408675.1 Madoqua kirkii
GAGGTTATTTGATATTTCTCCCAGCAATCTTGAGTCTAGCTTGTTCTTCATCCAGCCCAGTGTTTCTCATGATGTACTGTTTATACAGGTATATATAATATATATATATATATAATTAATTATTGTATTAAATATAAATCTTTATCTCTCAAAAACAGGGCAGTTCTGCCTCAGATTTCACACAGAATTAATCTTATCTCCTCTTAGTGAAAGAAGTGAATTGGCAAAATTTTAGAGGTTCTTCAGCTAATTGATGTGACTTCCTAATTTTTGCCACTCATTAAAAATACACTGATTTTGTGGCTAATGAGAAAATGAAGTGTAACCAAAACTTCTGTCAAGTTGAAGCATGATAGAGAACAAGAGTCAGGAAAAATGTTTAACATGGACACTATCGTGTTAATAACATGGTATTGTTAAATGTGGATATTCCCCTTTTTGCTGGCTTGCTTCTCTAAATCTCATTAAGCTCAGTTTTATTCTTCTTTTACACATATAAATAGCTTATTCTTGATATCTTAACATATATTGCTGTAAAGAGACTTCATTCTTTAAAATGTCTACCTTGGAACCTTTATTTTATTCCCATTAGATTCTGTCATATATCTCAAAGATTTCTTGAAAACGTACCACCTAGAAAGTGAATGTGAAGGATAAGTCGCTCAGTCTTGTCCGACTCTTTGTGACTCCATTGACTGTAGCCCACCAGGCCTCTCCATCCATGGGGTTTTTCAGGCAAGAGTACTGGAGTGAGTTGCCATTTCCTTCTCCAGGGGATCTTCCTCACTCAGGGATCAAACCCAAGTCTCCCACATTACAGGCAGATGCTTTACCCTCTGAGCCACCAGGGGAGCCCATACCACTTAGAACTTTTCATTTAACTCAGAGATGAAAGAAGGCACTGAGTGCATGCCATTCCATATCCTATTGGATGGGAAGAAGGGTGGTGATCGTAGAGTAAAATTTCATTCATGGGTCTCTTGAGTTAAGAATTTCCTTGGTGTGAAGGAAGCAGGTTAGTATGTGGTAATATTATGCTTTACTCAGTAGGGTCAGTTGGGTCTGACTCTGCAACCTTATGGACCATAGCCAACCAGGCTCCTCTATCCACACGATTCTCTGGGTAAGAATACTGAAGTCAGTTGCCATGCCCTTCTCCAGGGGATCTTCCTGAGGTAGGGCTCAAAACTGTGTCTCTTGTGTCTTCGGCACTGCAGGCAGATTGTTTATAGCCACTGAGCCACCTGGGGAAACCCATACCACCTTGTTTCAAGCCTCTTCATGGAACCAGGAGAAATACATTATCCTAGGAATAGCATGGCTCTCTTTCACTACCATTCTACTAAGAAATTTTTTCCAAATATTCCAAATCATCCTAAACCAATAATAGGCATTTGTTTCAATGAACCATCTATAGTATTCCATTCATTACCTCTTTTGATATTAGCAAAAGGATACAGTAAGGGATCAAGTTAACCAAGAGTAGTATCAGAAGGACTTGGGCCTTGAGTCTAGGCTTGCCAGTTAATAGCCAAGAAAGTTTGAGTAAGCTACAAAGCCCATGACACAAATTTTCAACATTTTATTCATATTGGAATTGTCTAGTTTAAAATATATACTCATAATAAGTACTCAGTTCAGTTTAGTTCAGTCGTTCAGTCGTGTCTGACTCTTTGTGACCCCATGAATCACATTGTTCCTTGATATATAATGTAATGTGTTCACAGGTTCCACTGATTAGTATTTTGGGGGGATGGGGGAGAATTTTGTGTCTATTAAAATGAGGAGAGTAGATCTTTTATTATAGTTTCTATGATTTTTTCAAATTTTTGTTTTCATTTTTTCTCCTCTGTGGTTTAAATTGGATAATTATTTTGCTCTATATAAAATTATATATCAGTTCATTTCAGTCGCTCAGTCGTGTCTGACTCTTTGTGACCCCATGAATCACAGCACTCCAGGCCTCCCTATCCATCACCAACTCTTGGAGTGTGCTCAGACACGCGTCCATCGACTCAGTGATGCCATCCTGCCATCTCGTCCTCTGTTGTCCCCTTCTCCTCCTGCCCCCAATCCCTCCCAGCATCAGAGTCTTTTCCAATGAGTCAACACTTCGCATGAGGTGGCCAAAGTACTGGAGTTTCAGCTTTAGCGTCACTCCTTCCAAAGAAATCCCAGGGCTGATCTCCTTCAGAATGGACTGGTTGGATCTTCTTGCAGTCCAAGGGACTCTCAAGAGTCTTCTCTAACACCACAGTTCAAAAGCATCAATTCTTTGGTGCTCAGCCTTCTTCACAGTCCAACTCTCACACCCATACATGACCACAGAGAAAACTATACCCTTGACTAGACAGATCTTAGTCAGCAAAGTAATGTCTCTGCTTTTAACTATACTATCTAGGTTGGTCATAACTTTTCTTCCAAGGAGTAAGCATCTTTTAATTTCATGGCTGCAGTCACCATCTGAAGTGATTTTGGAGCCCCTCAAAATAAAGTCTGACACTGTTTCCACTGTTTCCCCATCTATTTCCCACTCAGTTCAGGTCAAATAAATCTTAACCTATAGAGTTGAAGTCTGACTGTACAGAGCTCCCTGACATGCAGCAAGGTTGGAGGACTGTTGCCTTTAAGTCTCATTTTCCCTGTCTTTCAAATGGGTGTAATAATAGCACCAGTACTGTAGGGTTATTTTAAGAATTAAATGAAGAAAATGCATGTAAGGAACATAGCACTATGCCTGAAACATTATAAATAATTCATACCTCCCACTTCCTGGCTGAACTATAAATACAATTAAAGAAGAGATTGTATACTTCTTGTTCAACTGTTTCATGCATGGCACATAGAAAGGACTTTTTGTAATTTCAATGAATCACTTGCACTGTCTTTGAGAAGGGGAGTGAGACATTGACATAGTATTATTGACTTCTGCTCAGCCACAGAAACGTTTAGAAAACAAACAATATAAAAACAGTTTTGACTAGGCTCTTTTGTAGAATTATTTTTTCCCTAAATGATTAGCCCAAGTTATTAACTCTTTCAGGCTGAAGCACTGCTTAATCCTAACATATACTTGTGACTGTCATTCATTGCAATTTTAGAACTTTCTTAAAAAAATCTTCCCCACCTTTCCTTTCTCCTTCCTTCCCTCTTACCCTTCTCATGTTCCCTTCCTTCTTTTCTTTTTCTTCTCCAGCCTTTTTTTCCTCTCCTCTTTCTCTTCCTTTCCACTCTCATCCTCTCACCCCACATCTCTCTATCACTGTCATGGAAAATCTGTCTGAAAAGATTTAGCTCCATGATAGATTCCTCGACCTTGCCTGGCAGCAGCCCATCTCCTCTGCTCACCTACCACAGACAGTGGCTGTGAACTTGTCTTCTGAGCAGCAGTACCTCTCTTCTGTGTATTTCAGTGCTGCTACTGCTGCTAAGTCGATTCATTCGTGTCTGACTCTGTGTGACTCCATAGACGGCAGCCCACCAGGCTCCCCCGTCCCTGGGATTCTCCAGGCAAGAACACTGGAGTGGGTTGCCATTTGCTTCTCCAATGCATGAAAGTGAAAAGTGAAAGTGAAATCGCTCAGTAAGTGTCCAACTCTTCATGACCTCATGGATTGCAGCCTACCAGGCTCCTCCACCCATGGGATTTTCCAGGCAGGAGTACTGGAGTGGGGTGCCATTGTCTTCTCTGGTATTTCAGTGTTACCTAACAATAATGGACGGCCCAGCCTTGCAGATGACCAAAATACAGGTGGTTCACCAGCATTCACATTTTTCCACCCCATAGAGCTATTTTTAACACATTCATTAAATAATTTTTATGCATTCATATTACAGATGCATTTTGCTCATTATCATGTGTCAGGACTTTTGTTGATCCTAAACAGAACAGACTACATATACCTGACCTCAGACAAGGGTACAAGTTTGAGGTAAGTTCAACAAATAAGCAGATTATTGTTGTATAGTGTGGTATATGCCACAGGGGAAATATCAAGTGCCCTCCCCAAACACTATGGAATGCACATGGCAAGAGTCTTCACTCAGTACTGGCTCATACTATCTGGGTTGTGTTTTAAGGAAGGATGGTGAAGGGTGGGTGCTGGGGTCCAGCCCCAGCAGAGTCCAGGGATACCCTCAGGATGAACAGCATTGGCAAAAGAATGACACAAGGAGACCAAGCTTTGGCGAGCGAGGCCCATAACTTTATTTTCAAAAAAAGCTTTTATATCCTGACTTGTACATAGAGGAAAATGAAAGATGCAAGGTCGTGCAGAGTCAGCTCAAACATTCTAACAGTTTTACCCTTATCGAAATCAGGACCTTTTTCTGCATACCTTTCCCATTAACAAGGGTCCTATGTTGTGTACATTATCTTCTGCTCTTGGAGGCCTGTTGACATTTTATGACCCTTTTTTGATAAAGGTTGATCCACCAGAAAACTTGTTTTCCCTTGAAGTATTTTTTTTTTTCTTTATACCTCTAATCTGTGTCTGCCTCAGAAAGTACTAAACACAGTTATATTCTCATGGAGCAAAGGTGCAATGGGTTACAACAAAAAAAACAACTTATTAGCTCAAAGGTCTGATTGGTTAATACCAAGCCTACGACTTGCTTTTCTTACATTCCAACTATATTAACTAATGCACTCTCAGGCACACAAATGGATAAGGGATATGGGAACTTGGCAACAAACATTGGCTCAACAACGAAACCCTTTACCAGTATTATTTTAATAAAACTTTTTTTACCCCTCCAAGGGCTCTATATTTTTAGAATGTTTAGGCTTCCTGTGTCACAGTTGAGATGTTGTGAACAAACATATGCATAGTTGCAAGAGTCTGGATAAACCTGCCAAGCAAGCTAGAATGATAACAGGGAGGTTTGAATTGAAATGCCCCTTTCATGCCCAGGAGACTTGTCAACTAGAGCCCTAAGTTGATTTCCTCCAGAGAAAGGTGGTTGGGGATACCCCCCTGTTAATGTCAGAAGAGTTGGTGAAAGGCACAATATAGTAAACAGTAGACAGACAGATTGTGGTTTGGGGTAGATCTCGAGCAGGTCCAGGGAGTTCCTTGAGTCCTGATCCGCCTTGCCTGTCAGGTCTCCTCTGCATGACCTTGTCATGGGTGGGATCTCCCATGCTGGCTCCTGGCAATGGGCCAAGTGTAAGGGGGCTGAGATGTGGTAAGGCATTTGAGAGTATGAAGAGACTGTTGAGAAACAAAACTGGAGAAGTTAGGGGAAGTCAGGGAGCTTGGACTTTATCCTTGGGGCACCAGGTGACTCTTAAAAATTCTTCAATAATTTGGAAAATACATGACAGAATATCCTTGAAAAGTCAGAGTCCCCTGTCAGTGTGAGAGAAAGTCAGAAGGGCAGCTGAAAACATGCAAAGAAAATGCAGAGAAATAGGTATAATACTATAGTTTTTAAACCAACCCCAAATAATCACATCTTTAATATTAATTATAATTGTGAAAATTACTGAGCACCTACTATACACCAGATATTTTTCTAAAAACTATACACATAGTGACCACCAAATAAGGTATATTCTATTATAGCTAACTTGTGTCACCTGAAGTCAAATCTTCCCTCCACCATTTATTTGTTGTGTGACTGTGGACAAATCACTTGATATATATAATCAGCTTCACATATTTGATACTTTTGTGGGGCAGTCCAGGGTTTCTTCAACCCATGCTTTCTTCTTTTTATTTCCAGGGGATTTTAATAAGACAGTGAAAAGAGGTAGTAAATAATAGCAAGAGAAATAGATGATCAAACCTGAGTGAAGTTAAACCCTATAGCTCCATCAAAGAAACAAACATCAAACAAAAAAATAAAGGAAATAAATTATCTGTGAATAGGAACTCTGGAATCTGTAGCACGTTAAGAAGTAGAACGGCATAGGCTGGAGGGAAACTGTGTAGGCGGATTCCCTGATACCCTTTGTTGGAAGGGGGCTTCATTTGAATCATAAAGCAACTTCATAGAAAATGCATGTGTCTCTTTGGAATCCAGCCTTTATTGCTTCTCAGTTGTGTGACAGTGGGCAGATGACTCCCTTCTCTTAGTTTCCTAGATAAATAATATCAAAACATAAGACGCTGTGAAGATTCAGTTCAGTTCACTTGCTCAGTCGTGTCTGACTCTTTGTGACCCTATAGTCTGCAGCATGTCAGGCCTCCCTGTCCATCACCAACTCCCAAAGTCCAACCAAACCCATGTCCATTGAGTTGGTGAGGCCATCCAACCATCTCATCCTCTGTCATCCCCTTCTCTTCCTGGCTTCAATCTTTCCTAGCATCAATGTCTTTTCAAATGAGTAAGCTCTTTGCATCAGGTGGCCAAAGTATTGGAATTTCAACACCAGTCCTTCCAGTGAACACTCAGGACTAATCTCCTTTAGGATGGACTGGGTGAAGATTAAATGAGTTAAAATAAAATACTTAAGTACTGCTGGCACACAATATACCATATGTGTTTATTATTATGATGATGACATTCTCTGGGTTTAATATATTGTTTAATAATAAGTTTCATATAATTCTTATTAAGGTTTTAAAACTGTAAAGCCATAGGCAAGGGTTAACTGTCTTTGCTTCCTGAACAGTGCCTATTGTCTGCTTTTGCTAGAATTAAAGGATATTTTTAATGATGGTCAAGGAGAGTTTCTAAACTGTTTGTGAATAGTGCTCAGGAGAGGGTGTTTGCCAGAACAAGTAGCAATTGCAATGGACATCCCTTCTCGTGGAAGATGGGAGTCATTTCCAGCAGACCCACTTGGGGAAAATAATGTCAAAAATGGATGTTTCATGAACAGCATAGGAAGTTAGGTTCATAGTGTTAGAAATGAGCATCATGTCAAAATAATGAAGAAATACTGCTAATGGAAGATGATTCATGTATCTCTCTTAGCTAATATGAAATGAATGGTGGTTTGGGCTTTTTTTCTGTTTTCCTGGGGAAGGAAAGATCTCTGAGTGATTATAAGTATGATATGACAAAAAGTTCAGACATTTTTTCAGATGGTTGAGAAGTATGCTGGGGAAGGAGAAATTTGAGCTGCACACTGAACACCCTTGGGGAAAGATGAAAGAATAGAATGCCTTAGAGATTGAGATACACAGCTGGATAATGCAGAGATAGATCCTTTAAGTTGGAACTGGGGTGAGAGCTGGGAAAGCTTTTGCACCTGTGCTTGACTGGTTGCTGAATTTAGAACAAGTTTTCTGCAGGGCAGAAATTTCTGTGGAAACACAAGTTTTTCAGTAGCCAGCAAAGAAAGGATAAAAGAACTTGCAATTTTAGGAGATTAGGTTTTTTCCCCCCAGTACTGTGGCCTGTACTGGAAATAAGTGACATTAAACCAAAGATCAAACACATGCTTCCATGAACAACTTAGGGTTAGGGAAATGGTAGGCCACTTTAACTCATAAAATGGCCTGATTTTATTCAAATTCCATTGCAGGAGAAGCAAGCTAAGGGAAATCAATGTAAAACACAACAAAATTAAAACGATTGAGTGGCTGGGATGAGGTCTCTGACCTACATTCTTATCTTCATGCATTGGGGCGGTGGGAGGGTTAGACATTAAGAGCTAATTTGACACAGCTGTGCTGCCAGTAAAGACAGTGATGAGTAGAAAACTATGAGTTTCAAATTGAGGCAGAGTTGGGTGGACCCTGTAAGACTCAGGAAGTTACCACTAGTTTTGATTACTCTTTTCTGACACAGACAAAATGAGTGTCTGCTCTGAGTCCACCCAACCAAGAAGTCTCTTATTTTTTTATTTTTATTTTTTTTTAAGTGAATATCCACAGAGTGATGATGCTGGGAAATTTGCAAAGTCTCCAGACCAAAGCCAGTGGAACTCTAGGAATGCAGCTAAAACTGAGTTTGAGCTGTGTCACAGAAGTTTCAGGCACTTTTAAGAGGCTGGCAAAGCCTCAGTAAAAATGTATGAGCAGGAATTATGGGAAGTGAATTCAAAGTGGGACTGGATAATAAATAACCAGTTTCTATCATTTTTAGCCACTGGAGTGACATTTGATCTATGACTCTGTGCAGTAATTTACAAAGTTACAGTTCTCTATACTGACTACAAGCAGATTCCAATAATCTGGGGAATAGCATGCTAAAACTTGATTTTGCAGAAGGGACTATAGAGGCAATCCAATAATGCCACCCTGCCAATGTGTCCAGAATTGAAAGGCATGATTGAGTTAATTTTCTACTTGAGATCAACTAAAATTTGTTTCTCATGCTACATGTAATTTTTACCAATATGATGGGTAAAAATGTTTTTCCATGTTTTTGAAAATATTCCTGTGAACTGCCCCCCCCCCAAGAAGCACTCAATTTTCCTTAAAAATTTAAGGCATATTCAATTTTGATAATTCCCAAGCTCCTAAGTGTTTTAAAAATGGTAGTTCTAATATAGGAGCATTTTTCTGTCTTTAGAAGTGAGACAAGATATGCTTTAAAAGGAAATTATGCTTAATAAAGTAAAAATAACCCAGAATTTTTGAGAGTGCTGTAGAAAGATTACTTTCCTTGAGATCAATTTTTCTAAAGTGAGTATAATAAGAAACTTTTAATTAATGCCATTAGCTTGTAGCCTGGCAGGTATTATGGGTCACTGAATGTAGGAATACATAATAAATCTTGTAATATTGGAATGTATCTGGATAAAAGAACACTGAAAAAGCCAGATGCAGTTTCAAATCTAAAGAGTAGGTATAACCAGATAGCCATCAATGGAGAAGAGAGCTCCCTTCAGAACCCCATACACATAGATAGAATTGAATGCAGAGTAAGATTCTCAAAATTAAATGCACAAAGCCGAATTCTTGATATTACCTCCCAACATGGCTTCTCCCACATCTTCTTCATGACTGTAAATGGTGACTGTCCTATTTACTCAGGAAAAAACTTGAGATTGATTCTTCACTTAGTTTTTTCTTTTTTAAATCACATGCTTCATTAGCAAAACTTATTGGATTTCATTAGCAAAACTTATTGGATCTCACTTCAAATGTCTACCTAGACTTGAACTTCTTGCCATTCTGTAATGATCTCTTATCCATACCAGAACCATCTTATGCCTGGGTTGCTTCACTACCTTTCTGTATGGTTTCCCCTGTTGCATCTTTGTTCACAGTGGTGTTCCTTAGGACCTTTTAACCTCTCTCACATTAGGGATTTGTTTTCTCTCCACTTAAACTCATATTTTGGTCATGTGATTTACCTTCTTGTGAAATATATAAATATTGATATGTATCCTTTCTGGGCAGTAGCCTTAAGAACAAGTGTGATTGATAGAGTTATCATAATTCACTCGCTAGGGTTTCTATCCTTCATTAAACTCCATTCCATTGCTAATCCTGGTTAGGTATGTAGGAAAAGGAAAAAAAAAAAGTTGTAAGTCACAAAATTTCAACCAAAAAGTTTCAAGATTGGCAACTAGAAGTCCAGTGCTTTGGCCACCTGATGTGCAGAGACAACTCACTGGAAAAGACCCTAATGCTGGGAAAGATTTAGGGTAAAAGGAGAAGGGGGTGACAGAGGATGAGATGTTTTGATAATAACACTGACTCAATGGACATGAACTTGAGCAAACTTTAGAAGATGGTGGAAGACAGAGGAGCCTGGAGTGCTACAGTCAATGGGGTCACAAAGAGTCAGACATAACTTAGTGACTAAACAACAAGATCCTATCTGACAAGGAAACTTTTCTAGACTATGTCAGAACAAAAAGAACAAAACCTCAAAATATGTGACACTGGTTACGGTCATGAGCTGTGTCTCAGAAATATCATTAGATAAATGCTGATTCATGCTATGTAGTGGTAAAATTCTAACCTGTGGTAACATGGAAACAAATTTTGTACCCATTGGGTTTTTAGCTCTTCACAAAAGATTAAGCAAACAACATTAGTAACTTGAGTTTCTTATTTTTAACTCTATTTTCACATGTTACAACAAGAAAGGATTTAAGAATTAGTTGACTTGCAAGAAGGAATGAAAGGGATTAAAGATAGTTCAGAAATGTAGAGACTTGCAGAATAAACATCCAACTGGTTTCCATTTCCACACAGTAAAATAAAACTGTGAAGGCTCTTAAAAAACAAATGCTAATTAAAATTCAGTATAGCAGCAGTAAAGAGCAAAACAAAAATATGGCCATCAGATACATTTTAAAATTTCTAGATGAGCAAATTCTTCACCCACAAATCTTTTTAGTTGAACCAAAAGGCCTGCAGAAAAATACAAGGAATGTGTTTCCTAGGATATCTATTAAGTTTATACTCATAATTAAGTCCAGAAAGAAGGACAAGTCTCCAAAAGAATTATGAGTGAGATACTGGGGCACAGTGCTGACTGCAAATATAAAATAGGAATGGAATGACTATAATGACTATCTCTGAAGAACTGCACTATCAAAGAACCACCAGCCCATGGTGGTAGTTTTCTTCTGTTAAAGACTTAGAAAAGTTCTTGGGCCTCAAACCTTACAGGAGTGAAGAAAGCTTAGAAAGCTGCTCAGATCTCAATGAAGTCACTGGGGTGACTCAATGAAGTCATTTTCTCATATCTTCTTCCGAAGTATCCAGTGACATAGGATATAAAGATCAGAGCCAAGGGACCCTGAGAACTGTCACGGAGGAAGGCCCCACAATGCCTGTTCAGCACAAGTACAGAATTTCCATGGTTCAGTGACTTCTAGGTACCCTTCTCTTCCCTACCCTCATCCTTCCCATCCCTAAGTAGGAATGTTTATTCCAGTTATCCCATTCCTTTTCTGTGACTCCAACAAGTATAGGGTAGGGAGGGTATGTCATATTCCTGTGTGTGTTTGTGTTTACTTTTGTATTTTTCACATCTGTAAAATAAGTGGCATGTTTAGGTTTATATATAAACACACATTAGATTTTGTGCTTTTAAATTTGATGATCATATTGGAGAGGACTTCTGAGTTTTCCCTCTCAGGAAGATAAAGATATTTTTGCATGTGGAGAAGGGAATGAACAAAATATTTGTGATCATAAGGGCGTCAAGGTGTTCAAAACAGTCTTTTCTCTTGCTGTGAACAAATTTTAGTGCTGAAATTCTTTACTTGGTTAAATCAGTCAGGATTATATACTTCGCATGGTTTGGAAGGCTGAGCGCCAAAGAACTGATGCTTTTGAATGGTGGTGTTGGAGAAGACTTTTGAGAGTCCCTTGGACTACAAGGAGATCCAACCAGTCCATTCTGAAGGAGATCAACCCTGGGATTTCTTTGGAAGGAAAGATGCTAAAGCTGAAACTCCAGTACTTTGGCCACCTCATGTGAAGAGCTGACTCATTGGAAAAGAATTTGATGCTGGGAGGGATTGAGGGCAGGAGGAGAAGGAGATGACAGAGGATGAGATGGCTGGATGGCATCACGGACTCGATGGACGTGAGTCTGAGTGCACTCCGGGAGTTGGTGATGGACAGGGAGGCCTGGTCTGCTGCGATTCATGGGGTTGCAGAGTCGGACATGACTGAGCGACTGAACTGAACTGAGTGAAATATGAGCAGAAGTGATACAGTGTTAGGGGCAGAAGGTTAAGACTCAACATAAAGACAACATAAAGACATGTATGTTTTTCATGTCTTGTCTTTATGCTTTTTATGGAAGTGAGTCCGTTGGTTAGATATTCTGAGTAACCACAATGGTCATCATCTCTTTTGTTTTGCTGAAAATGTTCACTTTCGTCTCAGGTTCAAAGGATTTGTTAACAAAATAAGCCACTCATTATATACAAATAAATAATAAAAATATTTATTAGAGAGTTATCTAGCTTACTTTCAACATCTAACATTAAAAGAAAAGAGAAATAGAGCAGAGAATGCATCACCAAATTGGGTTTTAACCAACATCCAGGCTCACACAGTGAAGTCAATTGTCACAGCACATGTGGAGTCTCAATTGGGAAAAGGTTCCAGGCAGGGTGAGACTTCAAAGATTGCAGTTCCAGGTTCCTGCTTTTAATCCAAGAATCTTCACAAACTGATATCATCATCAATCTGTGACCAAATTGCAGCTCTGGTTTCAAGTTAATGCTGTCTGTTTTGTTGTGTAAAACTTGGAATATGGATAAGCCTGGATCTTGACTGGCCAGATCCTCCCTGCCCCCTCCCCCACCTCCCCAATC
>SJYC01071560.1:0-16113 GCA_006408675.1 Madoqua kirkii
CTCCTCAAGGAGTTTTATAGTTTCTGGTCTTACGTTTAGACTTATACTATTTAGATACCTGGCTTTCCCTCTCATTCCTTCATAGGTGCTCAGGTATCACTTTAGCTGTAAAACTTTCCTGAGCAGTCTTTATAGCACCCATCTTCCATTGCCATATTAATCTGCTTCCCTTTCCTCCAGCACACTAACCACCCACTGGTATAGTGTAGATTTATTGATAGACCGCTACTCTCCCTCTTCAAATGATGTCACACACACTGGAATCTAACCTCCACAAGAAGAGGATTGTTTTGTTTATGATTGTGGCCCCAGGTCCTATAATGCTACCTGGCTTAGATCAGCCATTCAAAATACTTAATGAATAAAAACGAGAAGAGATAAATTGGAGATGTGTCTTTTTTGGAAGTGCTGGTATTTTTAGGTAATGTAATTTTGTTTGTAAGGACATAGGGATTTTGAAGGAATATGAGAACTTCATTAGGAATCTGGTCATTGAGGAGGCAGGAATGACACTGGTAGCTGATGTACTATAGTTGACTATCTTCCATAAAAATATATGGAAAGCATTGTTTACCAATAGGGGATAAAGGTAAAGCAGATAAACATTCGCCTTTGTCCACTGCCCATGGGAGAGCTAAGAGAGTGAATACGTGTTAGAAGAGGTAATATGCCTTTGAACACCACTGCTGGCCAGCCAGAAACTTTTATAAACTGAAAGACATAGAGGAGGATCTATATTTAAGAATATAGGAAAAGCATTAGTATGATAGTTGTTAATTGGATAAGTCCCCCACCTAAACACTTTAGTTTTTTGTACTCAAAGGCTTTCATAAATAAATAAAGGAGCATGTATATGAGGTATCTTTTTCTAAGTGAATTGATAATAAATCTTCCCAGTGTTAAAGTAGAATACTAAGAGAGTGAAATATAGTATATCTTTGTGAACTAAAATTTTAGTCATTATTTGTATGGATGTTGATTCTCTATCCCCCAAGATGCTACAATCACTGATTCCTTATCTGCTGATGGATGTGAACCATTGTGGGTAATAAAATCACAGTTGTTTCCAAAAGAGGAGAATAAGGCTCAGGTTCACGCCTAACATTTCTTCGACTCCTGGCAAGCATATAAATGGAGAACCCCCAACAGTAATGTATTTATACTGAAAGTTTAACTCAGGCAAACTGTTAAGTAAAATGTGCTCTAGAGTCTCTTATTTTGACAAATATACTTTATTAATGAGTTGGAAAGGTGGAATTGAATTTAGAATTTAAAATCTTAGATGCCTTTGAGTTCCATGCTAGAACATAGCCATGACCCACATCCTGGCCCCTTCACTTCCCATATCAAGTTCCATATGGTACAGGTAAGATCCTCTTGGTATTTCTACAGATACTTTCATTTGAAAACTCAAAACTTATATTCAAAAACCTATAAACCTCTCAGGTTTTAAAAGGATCCCTTAGCTATCCCATGGGTTTAGAGAGACACGTACTTCCTTGGCATGAAAAATTCAGGAGAGAGCCCAGAACAGGTCCTAGAAACAAGGTTTAGGTCATTTGTGCAAGTAATTCTGAGACCTTTGGTATGCATTTTAATGCATATTAAATGCATTTAGTTTTTAATGTCTAAAAGGGAGGAATACATTCTTGGGGTGGATACATCCCTTGACCTTGCAACTCTTTTTTTCCTATGGAGGTGGAGAGTGTAGAGTTGGTCAGAGGAAGTCCAAAATAAGACTTTCTATTTGGCAAGTCCCAGGCAATAGCCTCTCTTGCTTAAGTCTAAGGACAGTGTCATACTAGTAAGGTGATATCCAGAAGCTTTGCTATAGGAATGTAGCCACAGGAGCTGGCATCTATAACCTCAAACTCCTACTTAGCAGAGGGCTCAATGGGAGTATTCAGGGCTGTAGATAGTGGTGGAAAACAACAATTGAGCCTTTCAGAGGCTCAGTTGTGTGTATGTGTGTGTGTTAGTCTCTCCGTCGTGTGTGAGTGACTCTTTGTGACCCCACGTACTAGAGCCCACCAGGCTTCCCTGTCCGTGGGAATTCTCCAGGCAAGAATACTAGAGTTGGTTGATATGCCCTTTTCCAGGGGTGCAAACTTTAACTAAAGACAAATAATTCTTTTTTTAGAACTAGAACATTTAACTCACTAATGGAGTATTTTATGAAGTAATTTGGAACCTCATAAATGTGCAGTTAAAGCAGTTGATGCAGGTTTAGAGAATAGTCCATGCATAATGACTCTGGATCCTTGAATTGAGAACTAAAGATATCATTAAATAGGGTGTTGTTTTTCTGGCCCATAATGGTGATACTTCGAAGAATGTTAGTTGTACAGAAACTATTTGGTGTAAAATGTTGCATACAATGGTTTTCTTTCTACAGATAGGGTGCCTGTAAAACTCTGGAAGTAATATGTTTTAATTTTTCTTCACTAAACCATATATTCTGATGCCGGTAATTCACTAGTGTAAAAAAAAATAAAATCAAGTTTTCATTCTCTGTATGCTTCCAGAGTAGCTTGGTAGTTAAAGAAAATGTGTTCATTTTAAAGAAAGTATGATCCAGGACTTGCATCACCGACATGATGGACATGAGTTTGAGCAAGTTCAGAGTTGATGATGGACAGGGAAGCCTGGTTGCTACAGTCCATCAGGTCGCAAACAGTCAGACACGACTGAGCAACTGAACTGAACTGACCCAGGAGGAGCTGTTGATTATTGATTGCTACAGGAAACATTTAAGGACATTCTGGACTCTTCCCATGCTTAAGGGATCCCCAAACACAAAAGAATCACAAAACTTTGTTAAGTGGGTGAGGAATTATTTTGTTAAAAACAAACAAACAGACAGAAAAGACACTGAAATTATTATTTGCTTAGTCAAGAAATTCTCAAAATTTGAGCCACAGGGCCCCATTTTAGTCTTGAAAATTATTGAAAACTCCAGAGAGATTTGTTTGTGTGACATATTTATTTATATCAACATTTAAATTGATACTTAAAAGCATTTAATATTTATTTAAATAACTAACACATATACCAACAGATTCTTTATAAGTATATGTTTAAAAGTAGAAACTGGCATTATTTGTACTTTTCCTATTGGTTTTAGTGTTTGGCTTAAGAAATGATAGTTGGGCCCTCAGATATACTGTTGTATTCATTCTACTGCATGCTACATTGTGTAGACTCTGAAAAAATGCCACTGTGAATGCATGGAGGTAAAAGAGCAAATAATTTAGTTTATTTTTTTAAAATAGGAGTTCACTTTTTTCTGTGATTTTTGGTATTTTTATAAAAAATAATTTTGATTTTATGGCCCCATAAAGGGATCTCTGAGAGTCTCAGAAACCTACAGACTGCATTCAGAGAATCATTGTCCTAGTTTTAATCATTTAATGACTCTAAGATGTGTACTGTCCAATAAGGTATCTAATAGCCATGTCTGGCTCTTTAAATGCAAACTGAGTAAGACTGAGTTGTTAAATATTCAGCTTTTTTTTCTCATTAGTCACTTTTCAAGTGTCCAGTAGCCACATGTGGTTAGTAGCTACTCTGCTGGGCAGCACCTTGCTGCAGTGTTTAAACATTTCCACCATTCCTAAAAGTTAATATGGACTGTGCTACTCAACTTTATTTTTCCTAATCTTTTTCTAATCTATCTCTTCTTTTGTTCCCTGTTTAAGAGAGAGTTTTAGCTATGGATTGTCCTCACATTTGAACAATAGTGCAGATGTGCAATTCTCATTGTTCCCTGCCCTGAGGGACAACAGCTAAAGAGATTATGGCAGGCGATGCTTGCTGCAGTGTAGAAAATGCAATGTTCCAAAATGGTGAGTCAGAAAGAGAAAGATAAATATCATATTCTAACACATATATATGGAATCTAGAATTAAGAAGTTGTGGTACATATACACAATGGAATATTACTCAGCCATAAAAATGAATGCATTTGAGTCAGTTCTGATGAGGTGAAAGAACCTAGAACCTATTATACAAACTAAAGTGAGTCAGAAAGAGAAAGATAAATATCATATTCTAATGCACATATATGGAATAGAGAAAAATGGTACTGAAGAATTTATTTACAGGGAAGCAATGGAGAAAAAAAACATAGAGAGTAGACTTATGGACACAGGGAGAGGGGAGAAGAGGGTGAGATGTACGGAAAGAGTAACATGGAAGTTTACATTACCATATGTAAAATAGACAGCCTATGGGAATTTGCTCTAGAGCTCAGGAAACTCCAACAGAGGCTCTGTATCAACCTAGAGGGGTGGGAAGGGGAGGGCGATGGGAGGGAGGTTCCAAAGGGATATATATCAGCCATATATATATATATGGCTATATGGCTGAATCATGTTGAGGTTTGACAGAAAACAACAAAATTTTGTAAAGCAATTATCCTTCAATTAAAAAATAAATTAAAAAAAAAAGTTGCTAAGTGCTAGCCCATGTTGAGGACTGCTCACCACCCTTTGATTGATCTACATTAGGATATACCCTGTTTAGTGCTAGTCAGTTTACTTAACTTTCTTGTCAGTTATGCCAAAGACTTAATACTGACTGTGCAGACTCATTTGAAAAGACCCTGATGCTGGGGAAGATTGAGGGCAGGAGGAGAAGGGGACGACAGAAGATGAGATGATTGGATGGCATCACCGACTCGCTAGACATGGGTTTTGGTGGACTCTGGGAGTTGGTGATGGACAGGGAGGCTGCAGTCCATGGGGTCGCAAAGAGTTGGACACAACTGAGAAACTGAACTGAAGACTTTAACACGTGGAAAGTCAGGAAAATGATTGTCGATGATTGCCTTTTTTTTTTTTTTCTCGTATTGAAGTTAAGAAACAAGAGTTTTCATTAGATAAGACCTAAAACATGAGTTCTTGCTAATATATTAGATACAGCTACCCTTCTTGGAGAAGGCAATGGCAACCCACTCCAGTACTCTTGCCTGGAAAATCCCATGGACAGAGGAGCCTGGTAGCCTGTAGTCCACTGAGTCGCAAAGAGTCAGACACGACTGAGCAACTTCACTTTCACTTTTCACTTTAATGCATTGGAGAAGGAAATGGCAACCCACTCCAGTGTCATTGCCTGGAGAATCCCAGGAATGGGGGAGCCTGATGGGCTGCCATCTATGGGGCTGCCCAGAGTCAGACATGACTGAATTAGCAGCAGCAGCTATCTGTCTCCTGATGCCTTGCTTTTGTTGCTCTGATAATTTAGTGTGTACAAACACATATTACTCTGAATGCTCCCCAAAATAATTTATGCTGAAAGTATTTTCTTGTAGTCTTTATTTCTTTCATTATTTTGTACTGTCAGAAGGCATGTGGTTGATTTTGTCTCCAGGTTCTCTGCATCTCTTAGACTATAAAATCTGAGAAGGTAGAAACCTAGCCTAGACTTGGCTCATAGTGTCCTTTCATCGTGGTGCTTGACTGAGATAGATCCTGATCTCATAAGGCAGGAGCCAAAATCTGGCCCAACTGTTTCTGACTGGTCTCATCATTCTTTTTGGGTTTTCTGGCCTTGCTTCTTGTTCTTGCCTGGAGAATTCCATGGACAGAGGGTCCTCCTGGCGGACTATAGTCCATGGGATTGCTAAGTGTCGGACATGACTGAGTGACTAACATACACACACACTTCCTACTTATATAAACAATCACTTCAGGCTTTCTTGCTCACCTGTTCCCCACAGGTGAATCTTGGATACTTTTAAAATTATTGAGGATTTGATAGTAATTGGGATGTTTCAAGACATAAAGCTCTAACTTTTAGCTACACCTACTTGGTCAAGTCAATTGCATTATCTGCATCTAATTCCTTCTCCCCACTTGGATCGAAATACACTAGAAAATGTTATCATCTTTTAGTCCCTTTTGCATTATTATATTTGTCACACCCCATAATAATTTTCCCACTTTATCATGTTTGCTATTTTTATAAGAAAAAAATCTTTAGGCCTAAATAAGTGTTTTTGATTGAATAATTAGCAGATATTTATATTTATATTTTATTTTCATGATATCCATGATGCTAGGTGCATCTATTAATGGAAAAAAAATGTATCCCTTTACAATAATGTGTCTTTTTTTAAAGTCTCAATTCCAGAAGAAAAAGTAATCTCCAAAGGAAGACAATAAGTTCATTATTATATTTGTCACACCCCATAATAATTTTCCCACTTTATCATGTTTGCTATTTTTATAAGAAAAAAATCTTTAGGCCTAAATAAGTGTTTTTGATTGAATAATTAGCAGATATTTATATTTATATTTTATTTTCATGATATCCATGATGCTAGGTGCATCTATTAATGGAAAAAAAATGTATCACCTTTACAATAATGTGTCTTTTTTTAAAGTCTCAATTCCAGAAGAAAAAGTAATCTCCAAAGGAAGACAATAAGTATCCTCACTTTAGAAGAGAGAGTATCTTAAAAAATCACATCATTTAAAACAAGATCGTTGTCTAGAAGAGAGGAAGGCAAGCTTCCTACAACTTGACCAGCCAAAACAGAAGGGTGTGAAAGTCATGCCAGAATATACAGGACACACTTGTGCGAGGTAGAGAGAGGAAAGACTATCCTGGCTTTGGAAAAGGTTGTAACATAAGTCCTTTTGCAGTTGCGGCATCTAGAATGGTTTTCTGAAGCCCAGCCTAAGCACTTTTATGGTATGTGTCTTTTGGCTGGAAAATACCTTGGAATAACCCTTTTTAATACCTTCCCATGGCTGACAGGAATGCTTAAAAGGGTTCTATCTGAGTTTCCACTCAGGGCAGAAACGTTTGAAGTGTACTGTCTGGCTTAGGTAATACATTGGCAGCAACTATTTTATTTAAAAGAAAAATCCATCAATTAACCAGTGAACATGACAGATAGAGTGACAGTATTTCTTTTTGTTCAAAGGAGGTAGCTGAAAAAAAGGAAACACTGGGTAGATGAAGAGGAAAAGTCACCTCCGGGGGAGAAAAAAAGAGCCCCCTGAGAATGCAGACGGCTCACAAATAGATCTGTCAGAATCTTTTAGACTTTGATGAAAGGCACAGGGCTTGGTATTAGGAAGCTTCTGGGCCAAAACAGTTCTTCACCTTAGATGAATTCTGCTGCTGCTAAGTTATGTCAGTTGTGTCCAACTCTGTGCCACCCCATAGAAGGCAACCCACTGGGCTCCCATCCCTGGGATTCTCCAGGCAAGAACACTGGAGTGGGTTGCCATTTCCTTCTCCAGTGCATGAAAATGAAAAGTGAAAGTGAAGTCACTCAGTCATGTCTGACTCTTCGTGACCCCATGAACTGTAGCCCACCAGGCTCCTCTGTCCATGGGATTTTCCAGGCAAGAGTACTGGAGTGGGTTGCCATTGCCTTCTCCAGATGAATTCTAAGTCCAGCTAAAGACAGAGATTACCACAAGAGGAAAAATGAGCCCAGATTTGGAGAGGATGAGTGTAATGAAGAGTATATTTGATTGATCCGTAATTTACTTAGAACAACACTTTCAACCTCATGGACTATAGCCTGCCAGTCTCCTCTGCCCATGGATTTCTCTAGGCAAGAATGCTGGAATGGGTTGCCATTTCCTTCTCCAGGGAATCTTCCCTACCCAGGGATTGAACCCTGGTCTCCTGCATTGCAGGCAGATTCTTTACTGTCTGAGCCTCCAGAAAAGCCCTAGGATAACACTTGCCTATACTCAAATCACTGTGAAATCAACAAAAACCAGGCATTGAGATCTTTTTGTATTGTGCATCTTTATAGGCATGCTATTGAATGCCAATATATCTTAGTAAGACCAGCATACATGTTCATGCATTTGTTTACAGAAGATTTCTCTCAAAATTTTAAAGCAATTTAGCAAACATTCACTCTGTGCCTTTTGTATGTGACAATATACAGGTGCTTCTGGCAATGCAGTAACAAAAGACAAAAATCTGGTTTCATAGTTCTAGTTAAATAGGACAGCTATGATATACAGACAATGTGTATGTATTTAAGTGGACAACATTTTTATATTTAGACCTGTAAATTTTTATAATCAATAGATTCCTAAACGTACAGTTCATGAAATATAAATATTGTAAGTTAATTTTTAGTCTTTTATCATCTTAATATTTCTGAAAGCATACCATAAGTATTTGCTTAATGATTATCTGTTTTTAGTTAAAACCATGATGAAAAGAGTTATTGTTTTGTGTTTAAAATTTTTTTTAAACATTTCTCCAAGGTGGATAGGGAAATTTTATGCCACTGATTTCTTGAATACCCAATCTGTGGTAGGAAATTCCAAAATATCCCATTAATTTTTTTCTGCTAGTATTCACAACATTATGTATTTCCCATTACTTTGAATAGTACTAGTCTGAATGTGTAATGAAATATGGAAGTGAAAATTAAAAAAATAATTTATTGGAGTATAGTTGACTGACAATGGTGTATTAGTTTCTGCTGTACAGAACGGAAAGCGTGTGACTTGTGAAAGTGAAAGTCACTCAGTCATGTCCGACTCTTTGCAACCACCCCATGGACTATGCAATCCATGGAAATCTTCAGGCCAGAATACTGGAGTGGGTAGCCTTTCCTTTCTCCAGGGCATCTTCCCAACCCAGGGATTGAATCCATGTCTCCCACATTGCAGGGGGATTATTTACAAGCTGAGCCACCAGGAAAGCCCAAGAATACTGGAGTGTGTAGCCTATCCCTTCTCCAATGGATCTTCCTGACCCAGCACTTGAACTGGAGTCTCCTGCATTGCAGGTAAATTCTTTACCAACTGAGCTATCAGGGAAGCCTGTGACTTCTGAGGCAAGATCAAAATAGCCACAGTAGCTTTTACTCTACTCTCTCTTGGAACATCAGGGCTAGAGAAAGCCAATTGCTACTTGGTGAAAACTTTTAGGAAGCCCCCAAGCAAGATCCACATGATAGTAACTAGTGCCTCTTGTGGACAGCCAGAATTAAGATCTCCATGCTTCTCTGTCCTTGGAATTCTCCAGGCGAGAATACTCGAGTGGGTTGCCATTTCCTTCTCCAGGGGATCTTCCTGACCTAGGATTGAGCCCCAGTTTCACGCACTGGAGGCAGATTCTTTACTGTCTAAGTCACAAAGGAAGCCCATAAAATGAACCTACCAGCCACTAATTTAGTGTGCCATCTTGGAAACGGATCCTCTAGACCCAATCAAGCTTTCACGTAACTGTGGTCCAGGCCAACATCTTGACTAAAACCTGATAAAAACAAGACAATAACCCCCAAATAGAGTCACTTATGCTAAATCCGGTGCCACTTAATCTGAGGTGTGATTATAGTTCTGACTTTCTCAGAAATGGAATCTTAAACCAGTCAGTCAGGAATCACGTGATCAGCATTAGTCAGGTCATTTGCCTGAAAGACTCCTGCAATCTCCTAAAGAAAAGCAACCTTGCTATAACCAAACTGATTTTTTGCCTGGTATAATATCCTGTGCCTGCCCTTTTCTGTCTGTAAAAGTCTTTCGTTTTATATAACTACTTGGAGCTCCTTTCTTTCTGCTAGATTGGATACTGCCCAATTTAAACTGATTTTTTTTTTTTGCTCAAATATAACCTGAAAATTTTCAATATGCCTCAGTTTACCTTTTGAAAGAGGAGAGAACCACAGACCCTTGAAGCAGCAGTGAGTAAAGAGGTATAAGTACCTCCTGAGTCCCTTGAATGCATTGTTTTTGCTGCTTCTGGAGGTCATGGGTTAAATACCTTGAGGATCCTAGCTTTTGCCTTATGAAAAAACTTTCAGACTTTATTTGAGCATTTCTCTATCTGGATTTGGTCAGAAATCAGTTAGAGTCAGACTGGGTTCAACTTGAAAGCTGGACTGAGTTTAGTGTTGGACTGGGTCCAACTTGGAAACCAGACTGGGACTAAATCCAAGTCAGACTGGATTCTACCAAGAAACCAAACTAGATCTGAGGTTGAATTGAGTTCAGTTTAGAAAGTGGGTATTCCAGGGTTGGTCTGGATCTGATTTAAACTGGACTGCATCTAGTGTGAAGCCTCAGGTGAAGAAAATTTTACAAAGGCCAAAAAAACAAGGTTAACCATACCAAAGAAAATCTGGAGTTACAGTGGCCACAATGGACAACTTTTAACTTAGATAAGCTTCTGCATATACAAACTGCCCAAGAGAAAAGGGGATCTCAGCCAAGCACTCACTCTAAAGGATAGGGGAGTGTTAGTTTTTCTTTCCTGCAGTTTCTCATTATTAGGATGAGACCTGCTTGGCTGCCCCATTCTCTCTGGAACCTGCAAATGGGATCCTGGGAAAACTGGCAAAAGCAGGCAAAGGGTGAGAATTCTTACCAAAGTCAGTTTCCAGGTCTCTCTCTGTGGTCAAGAGAGGAAGGTAAATTTTTATGTTGTCCCTTGTTTTCTGAATTCAGAGAGGTTGGCAAAAGCAATTTTTGTAATAATTAGATCTTTGAATTATAAATTGTGAATTTGTTTTCTGGTGCCCATTGGTTGTCAATCCTTTCTCACCCAGGAACAGCTTTTGCCTCCTTGCTTGTGTTCTGAGATCTTGGCTTGACAAATGGAAGGTTGGGGATGCCTAAAACTTAGTCAGAGAGAAATGTGGGTTGTACTCCATCTATAGCTGAGATCCTACTGGAGACCTAGCTCTCAGGAGCACTGTCCAAGTCATTCTTTATTTTGATTACCTTCTGAGATTGGCTCCGGATCTTGGGAGGATCTGGATCTTTACACTCTCTTTGGGGAGGCTGCTTGCATCTAAGATATTGTTTATACCTTCTGGAATATCTATTCTTTCTTCCAGCTGACACTTGAGAAGACATTTGTACACATGTGCACACACACACACATATATATTTTAAGTAACTCTGTGGTCAAAAGTTGGCTACCTTGGAAGCTGACAGTCATAACCTGAGAAGGAACATTTTCTGTCCTTCTTCCCTAAGCTAAAATGAAGCTATGTACCAGAGAGAAAAACATTCTGAAGACTTTGTGGGATTTACTGAAATGTTCTAAGACTTACATTCTAAAACACAATTGTCTTTTGGTTTCTATATTAGTTGAAGATATTCTCCCTGATAGTAAGCTGAAAACTAAGAACAATGTTTCTAAATGGGTGTGTCAGGCTCCTGAAATCATTCAAGTCACACCTAATTTTTAAAGGAATTAGAAACAGCTATACCTGTCTTAAAAATTTAATAGTTTTAAGAATAGAAATGTGGTCCTAGAAACACTTCTTTACATTTATTTTATTTATTTATCTTTTAAACTGATCCCCAAACCTCTCCAGGAGGAGCAGTGGTAAAGAATCTGTGCCAATGTAGGAGTTGCAAGAGACACAGTTTACATGCCTTGGAGGAGATAATGGCAACCCACTCCAGTTTCTTGCCTGGAAAATTTCATGGATATAGGAGCCTGGTGGGCTATAGTCCATGGGGTCATAAGGAGTTGGATACAAGTGAATGACTATACATGAGCATAAAAACCTCCCCTATTCATCTCAAAAAGTGAAGTGAAGTTGCTCAGTCGTGTCCGACTCTTTGCGACCCCAGGTTCCTCCGTCCATGGCATTTTCCAGGCAAGAGTACTGGAGTGGGTTGCCATTTCCTTCTCCAAAAGTGCCTTTCTAACTGCGAAATTGAAAGCTACCCAATTTAAATCAATTTTACTCAGATGAACTCTTAAAAAATTGTTAATCTTTTATCTTTTAACAACCTTAGAATAGAAACAGTGCCAGATCCTCACAGCTAAGCTGTCCCAGAATTTCTGTCCCAGGGAAATTGTATAATGAGAAAGCTTTATTATTGTTTTAAGTGCCTAATTTGGGGGTAATTTTTATGCAGCAGTAGATAATTTTTCCTGTGTGTGTGTGTGTGTGTGTGTGTGTGTGTGTGTGTGTGTTTAATATCCCCAAACCAAAATGGGCTTTGATTCCTAGCTCAAGTGGAACACTCTGATAACTTTAGAATATCAGCTTGTTTCTCTCTGCATTCAAACAGTAGCTTCTAAACAGGCAGAAGTACGATACTGAAAATATTGTCTTTTCCTTTGAAAATATTGTCTTTTTCTTTGGCTCAGCAGTGGCAAGCAGACCTTCTTGACAACTATTTCAACCTATTTAGTTGGCTAGCAAAAGTGTTACTATCACTTGTAATATTTTTTTCTGAATATTACTTTCAAAAGGCTGACTGAGCTAACATTAATTCATTCTAAAATGGACACAATTATGTCTTACATAGTTAAGGTTCTTAGACTCAATTAGATACAATTTCTTTTTATCCAATTTTGCTCAAAATATAATGCATTTTAAAATATGTGGCAAAATAATGCATATCCTTGATTATTCTAAAATGAAAGTTTTAAAAAAGTATGTCTGACTATAATAAAAACATTAAAAAAAACACCCAATTTAATGTTGACTTGAAACAGGTTACCAGGTATTTCTACAGAGAAGATGAGTTTACTTAGGATGTGCAGAGATTTATAATTTGAGCTCTGAAACCATGGTAGCCATGTAAGAGTTCCCCCAAGGAAAGGGGAAAGAATGCTTTTCTAGAGAGAAAAAGGAAATGGGGAGGGCTATAGGAAACAAAGAGCCCATGGCTTTTCTTTTGGCCAAGTCTTTGCCAGAAGGAGTCTTTCTTTTCCCTGTTGGCTATGTGATAGTCACAAGATATAATACCCAACTCTAGATGTTGAGGTTTCTGTTAATTTTTTTTATACTGGTCAAACATAAATGTACTTTTAATATAACAGGATACCTTGTGTTTGGAGAAAATATGTGAACATATTTTAGTTTCAAAAGGCACATGTTATCTTCTATAGAGAATGTTTTCTATATTCTAACATTAATAATACAATTGAGATGAACCACACCATTTTGAATTCTTATGTATATCTTAATTTTAACCTTCCAAAGCTTGACTACTTCTGATCTAATCTTCTAATTTATTCAACATGTCTATAAAATAAAAATAAAAATTCAGCTTATAAATATAGTCTTTCAAAGTCAAATGTTGGTCACTGGTTCTTATATATTTTGTTGTTATTGGGTCGCTAAGAAGACTCTTGAGAGTATCTTGGACTGCAAGGAGATCCAACCAGTCCATTCTGAAGGAGATCAGCCCTGGGATTTCTTTGGAATGAATGATGCTAAAGGAATGAGGCTGAAACTCCAGTACCTTGGCCACCTCATGCGAAGAGTTGACTCACTGGAAAAGATTCTGATGCTGGGAGGGATTGGGGGCAGGAGGAGAAGGGGACGACCGAGGATGAGATGGCTGGATGGCATCACCGACTCAATGGATGTGAGTCTGAGTGAACTCTAGGAGTTGGTGATGAACAGGGAGGCCTGGTGTGGTGCGATTCATGGGGTTGCAAAGAGTCGGACATGACTGAGAGACTGAACTGAACTGAACTAAAGTTGTATTTGACTGCTTGTGACCCCATGGACTGCAGCACAGCAAGCTTCTCTGTCCTCTGCCATCACCCATAATTTGCTCAAAGTCATCTCCATTGAGTTGGTGATATTATCTAACCGTCTAGTCCTCTGCTGTCCACTTCTCCTTTTACCTTCAATCTTTTCCAGCAACAGAGTCTTTTCTAATGATTCAGCTCTTTGCATCAGCTGACCAAAGTACTAAAGATTTAGCTTCAGTGTCAGTCCTTTCAATGAATATTCAAGGTTGATTTCCTTTATGATTGACTGGTTTGATTTCCTAACAATCCAGGGCACTCTCAAGAGTTTGCACAATTTGAAACTGTCAAGTCTTTGGTGCTCAGTCTTCTCTATGATCCAACTCTCACATCCATACATGACTGCTGGAAAAGCCACAACTTTGATTAGATGGATCTTTGTCAGCAAAGTGATCTCTGCTTTTTAATATACTGTCTAGGTCTGTCATAGCTTTTCTTCCAAGGAGCAAGCATCTTTTAATTTCATGGCTGCACTTCCCAACCACAATGTTTTTGGAGCCCAATTAAATAAAATCTGTCACTGCTTCTACTTTTCCCCCTTCTCTTTGCTGTGAAGTGATGGGATTGGATGCCATGATCTTCATTTTTTCAATGTTGCATTTCAAGCCAGCTTTTTCACTGTCCTCTTTCACTTTCATCAAGAGGCTCTTTAATTCCTCTTCACTTTCTGCCTTTAGAGTGGTATCATCTGCATATTTGGAGTTGTTGACGTTTCTCCTGGCAATCTTGATTTTAGCTTGTAACTCATCCAGCCTGCCATTTCACATGATGTGCTCTGCATAAGAGTTAAATAAACAGGATGACAATTGTACTTGTTGTACTCCTTCCCCAATTTTGAACAAGTCGGTTGCTCTGTGTTCAGTTCTAATCTTGACCCACATACAGGCAGGAGACAGGTAGAGTGGTTTGGTACTCCCATCTCTCTGACAGCTTTCCACATTTCTTTCATGTAAAATATTTAATAATTACTTTATAGTAGTTAATATCATTTTATTGTATGTTGCTTTTAACTTATGTGTCTGTGTAGTATGTCCCCAAAGGCTGAAGAGATTTTTGAAATTTTACTTTCTCCTCTGAGTTGATTTACGTGCTTGAAAATGACAAAGTATTTTTAATTTATATTATGCCAAAGTAATTTTTAGTATTTTCTTCCCCTCACTATATTTCAGTAAATTCAGTATATTTTAATTGGTATAGACATCAATAAAAATTTCAACAATAATAAAAAATACATGAAACAGTATTTAACATTTGACATGCAAAATTAACCAACTGCGTGAATGTATTTTATTAGTTTGTGCCTGCAAGCGCTAAATCAGATAGAAACTAAGGCAGTTACCTGTAGATTTTGCCAAGAAGCCCTCTTAGAATATTCATTTGTTGCAGATAGCATTTCTTTTTTATTCAGAATGTCCAGATGTTTGCCTAATTTTTTCACTTTAGTTTGCATGTGTAGACATGGCCTTAATCCCTAATGTTGAATGGTAAAAACATAATTTAGTTCCACCGAAGCTAATGAAGTGAGTGTAATGCTCTATTATTCTCAAAAAGGCCATTTATGTGCATTGTGCTCCAGTCCAAGAAATAAATCTTGCAGTTCAAATTGCCATATGCTCAGAATTTTAGCACAGGTGAGCACAGTAAGACCAGCTGCTGTTGCTGTGAGTAATGATATCATGCAACAAAAGAAAATTTCTTTTGAAGTTGAATGTGCATCACTCTTTCAGATTAGAAGCAAAGATGTTTGAAAGAAATGACTACAGGAAGAAGTCCACTGTTAGCATGTTCTTAACACTGTTTCAGTATATACTTATCTAATTTTAGAAAAGCAATTTCTCTCTGACTTTTTTTTTCTTTTATTTTGATTGTTTGGTTTAGCTTTCAAAAATGACTTTTACTTTTATGAAATATATATTAAGATGTGTATATATGTATATTGCACAATATATAGTATATATTACATGTTTTGTCTATGTGATTTAAAAATAATAGTAATACTCCTGACTGATTTTACAAGTATATCCATGGAATAGAAAAAAAAATAGAAAAGAAATTTTTCCAATAATAATATGGAGATTTAGCATATAGTAAATGTAGCAACTCAAACATTAGAGACAAAGATGGGTTTTGTAATCAATGGTATTGGGGCAACTAGGTAGCCATTTGGAAAAAAGTTCCATATTTCATACCATGCACAAGAATAAATTCTAGATTTATGAGATATCTAAGCATTAAAACATTAATCCACATAATTACTAGAAAACAAGGATGATTTTTTTTTCCTTATGACTCAAATCAAAAGATTCTGAGACTGTTATACTTGTGACATAAAAACTGCAAGGCAAAACAATTACAACGACAAATCCATCATAAACAAAAACAAAAGTTACCTGATAAACTTAGAAAAAAAATACAACATATGGAACAGAAAGAAGATGAATATCACTGACCTATCAATAACTCTTAAAACTATCTAACAAAGGGTCAAAAAAGAGAGGAAAATGAGCAAAACACATGAAAACAATTCAATGAACTATGTAACTGTGACTGATGACATGACAATATTTCCAAACTTATTTTCACAGAGAAATACATATCAAACAATATTGAAAT
>SJYC01071561.1:0-25106 GCA_006408675.1 Madoqua kirkii
AGTATATACTTATCTAATTTTAGAAAAGCAATTTCTCTCTGACTTTTTTTTTCTTTTATTTTGATTGTTTGGTTTAGCTTTCAAAAATGACTTTTACTTTTATGAAATATATATTAAGATGTGTATATATGTATATTGCACAATATATAGTATATATTACATGTTTTGTCTATGTGATTTAAAAATAATAGTAATACTCCTGACTGATTTTACAAGTATATCCATGGAATAGAAAAAAAAATAGAAAAGAAATTTTTCCAATAATAATATGGAGATTTAGCATATAGTAAATGTAGCAACTCAAACATTAGAGACAAAGATGGGTTTTGTAATCAATGGTATTGGGGCAACTAGGTAGCCATTTGGAAAAAAGTTCCATATTTCATACCATGCACAAGAATAAATTCTAGATTTATGAGATATCTAAGCATTAAAACATTAATCCACATAATTACTAGAAAACAAGGATGATTTTTTTTTCCTTATGACTCAAATCAAAAGATTCTGAGACTGTTATACTTGTGACATAAAAACTGCAAGGCAAAACAATTACAACGACAAATCCATCATAAACAAAAACAAAAGTTACCTGATAAACTTAGAAAAAAAATACAACATATGGAACAGAAAGAAGATGAATATCACTGACCTATCAATAACTCTTAAAACTATCTAACAAAGGGTCAAAAAAGAGAGGAAAATGAGCAAAACACATGAAAACAATTCAATGAACTATGTAACTGTGACTGATGACATGACAATATTTCCAAACTTATTTTCACAGAGAAATACATATCAAACAATATTGAAATACCATTTCTTGCCAATAACATATTTGGAAAAATTAAAACTATGACAAATATTTCAGGACAGAATAGACTATTTCATAAAAATGCTTGTTAGAATACACGGAAGCACAATCCTTCTGAAGGGTAATTTGTCAATTGTGAAGAAATCTACAGATACACTTACTTCTGACAGAGTGATAGTCCTTTTAAGAATCTACCTTGATGATATATTTCATACAGTCTGAAAAAAAAATCTGAAACACATGCTCAGTGAAAGGTTATTTATTTCAGCATTCTGAAGAATCTCAAATAATTGAAACAACATAAATGCTCACATATTGGATAGTGTTTTAATACATTATGACATATCTGCATAATAGACTTCTATGCAGCTGTAAATAAGTAAGATCTTTATGAACTGAAATGGAGCAATTTCTAGGATATAAGCTACATCAAAAAAAGTAAGGGTCTTCCTGCTTCCTGAGAAACCTGTATGTAGGTCAAGAAGCAGCAGTTAGAATTGGACATAGAAAAATAGACTAGTTAAAAAGTGGGAAAGGAGTGCATCGAGGCTGTATATTGTCACCCTGCTTATTTACCTTTTATTCAGAGTACACCATGTGAAATACTGGGGTGGATGAAACACAAGCTGGAATCAGAAACAAGCCGATTATACAGAGTTAAGTAAGCCAGAAAGAAAAACACCAATACAGTATACTGACACATATATATGGAATTTAGAAAGATAGTAACGATGACCCTGTATGTGAGACAACAAAAGAGACACAGAGATATAGAACGGACTTTTGGCCTCTGAGGGAGAGGGAGAGGGTGAGATGATTTGGGAGAATGGCATTGAAACATGTATACTATCATGTAAGAAACGAAGTGCCAGTCTATGTTCGATACAGGATGCAGGATGCTTGGGGCTGGAGCACGGGGATGATCCAGAGAGATGATATGGGGTGGGAGGTGGGAGGAGGTTTCAGGATTGGGAACTCGTGTACACCTGTGGCTGATTCATGTCAATGTATGGCAAAACCAATACAGTATTGTAACGCAGAATAAAGTAAAAATAAAATTTAAAAATAAAAGCAAAAAAAAAAAAAAAGATTGCTGGGAGAAATACCAATAACCTCAGGTATGCAGATGACACAACCCTAATGGCAGAAAGTGGAGAGGAGCAAAAGAGCCTCTTTACAAAGGTAAAAGAGGAGAGTGAAAAATCTTGCTTAAAATGCAACATTCAAAAAAGCAAAGATCATGGCACTTGATCCTATCACTTCATGTCAAATAAATGGGGAAACAATTGAGACAGTGACAGCCTTTATTTTATTGGGCACCAAAATCACTTCAGATGGTGACTGAAGCCATGAAACTAAAAGATGCTTGCTCCTTGGAATAAAAGTTATGACACACCCAGACAGCATATTAAAAAGCAGAGACATCGCTTTGCCACAAACGTTCATCTAGTTAAAGCTACGTTTTTTTCAGTAGTCATGTATAGATGTGAGAGATGGGCCATAAGGAAGCCTGAGCACCAAAGAAATGAAGCCTTTGAATTGTGGTGCTGGAGAAGACTCTTGAGAAACATTTGAACAGCAAGGAGGTTTGTCTTAAAGGAAATCAACCGTGAATATTCATTGGAAATACTGATGCTGAATCTGAAACTCCAATACTTTGGCTACCTGATATGAAGAGCCGGCTCATTTGAAAAGGCCCTGATTTGGGCAAAGATTGAGAGCAGTAGGAGAAGCTTGATTCAGAAGATGAGATGCTTCAAATAGTATCTTTGACTCAAAGGACAAGAATTTGAACAATCTCCAGGAGATGGTGAAGGACAGGGAATCCTGACGTGCTGCACTCCATGGGGTCTCAGAGAGTCAGACATAACTGAACAACAACAAACTTTTCATATAATAAAAATGGAATCTAAATATTGAGCAGCAGCCTCAATTATTACAAGTATAATACTGTATTGCAGACAAATACCACACACATTGAAAGGATTGGTAAAGAATAGAACAAGGCTAAGAAATATGTTAAATAGTTTACTTTAAACTGTAACGCTAAAGACAAAATAACTGTAAAATATTATAGTCTAGTTATTAAACTTATTTTTCATAGAGATATAGGCTAGGAGTTCTAAATTGTTTTCTTTATATATTAGGATTGAAGAGATGTGTAAAAATATTATAGACAATGAGAGCCATGTTCTTTACTGTCGCAGAAATAGTAGCACATAGGACAAGGGGAGGCTGCAATGAATCCTGTGTATTGAAATGTAATTGGAAATATTCATAGAAATACAAGGTCTATAAATGTAGATATATATTATGTATATACATACATGGTAATGTACGTATATACACATGTATTTTCTAGTTCTGTTGACTCAGGGATCCTTGAAGGCCTGAAAACTCAGTAGCAGTGAACACACATAATGCCCAGTGCTAATCTCTAATAAAAGAACCAGAAGTCTGTGGAGAAAATACTTAACTCTAGGGAAGAGTCAGAGAAACAACTGTGTTCCAAAAATGATAAAAGTGTGTCTAAAGGGCCCAGGAGTCAATATGAAGAAAACTACATAACCAAAAACTAGAGCCATTTTAGCAAGTAGTCAAATTTGACATTCATGATAATAGAACATATTATTATTGTGTATTTACAAGCTGAGATGGGTGCATATCCTCTAGAGTGTGTGAACTAAGTCACTTCAGTCATGTCCGACTCTTTGTGACCCCAT
Organism: Madoqua kirkii; assembly: GCA_006408675.1. Taxonomy (NCBI): domain Eukaryota; kingdom Metazoa; phylum Chordata; class Mammalia; order Artiodactyla; family Bovidae; genus Madoqua; species Madoqua kirkii. Next base: position 3,535 of record SJYC01071561.1, read on the forward strand.
GGACTGTAGCCTGTGAAGCTCCTCTGCCCATGGGAAACTCCAGGCAAGAATACTAGAGTGGGTTGCCATGGCCTCCTCCAGGGGATATTCCCAACTCAGGGATAGAACCTGGGTCTCCTGAGTTGCAGGTAGATTCTTTTCTGCTGAGATACTAGGGAAGCCCTCCTAAGATGTTTGTGGTCCTTAAACTGATCCAGAGATCAGTTCTTGAATGGAAATTTGCCAGGTGATTGTAAAACATGGTGGCAATGCAAGTAATGTCAAATAGCTAAAAATTTTTGGAAAAATAAGTTTAGAGATTCAAACTATGTGCTTTCAAGATTTCCTGAATGCTAAAATAATCAACATGTTTTGGTATAACTGTAAGTACAGACATATAGAATGATGGAACAGGATAGGAGTTCAGAAGTACGTCTCCACATATATTCACATTTGATTTTTGACAAAGTTACCAAAAGAATTAAATAAAGAAAGAGTAATCTTTTGATAAATTACGCCAGAACATCTGGATACTGATATATGGAAAACAAGCCTGAACTCCTATTTCACACCATACATGAAAATTAACTTAAAGAGGAGTATATCTTTAAAAAGAAAGATATCTATAGCTCATAATAGATAATATATGTGACCTTATGACAAAGTTTTCATAAACAGGGCACCAAAAACACTAATTATAAAAAAAGATTACATTGAACTTTATCAAGCTAAAATATTTTCTGTTTGAAAATATGAAAATGCATATATATTTCTTCAAATAGCTAAAAATTTTTGGAAAAATAAGTTTAGAGATTCAAACTATGTGCTTTCAAGATTTCCTGTAATGCTAAAATAATCAACATGTTTTGGTATAACTGTAAGTACAGACATATAGAATGATGGAACAGGATAGGAGTTCAGAAGTACGTCTCCACATATATTCACATTTGATTTTTGACAAAGTTACCAAAAGAATTAAATAAAGAAAGAGTAATCTTTTGATAAATTACGCCAGAACATCTGGATACTGATATATGGAAAACAAGCCTGAACTCCTATTTCACACCATACATGAAAATTAACTTAAAGAGGAGTATATCTTTAAAAAGAAAGATATCTATAGCTCATAATAGATAATATATGTGACCTTATGACAAAGTTTTCATAAACAGGGCACCAAAAACACTAATTATAAAAAAAGATTACATTGAACTTTATCAAGCTAAAATATTTTCTGTTTGAAAATATGAAAATGCATATATATTTCACATTTCATATTTTCATAAGTTATTTTATATGATTGATATTATAATATATGTTTGATTTCCCTGGTGGCTCAGTTAGTAAAGAGTTTGCCTGCAATGTGGGAGACCAGGGTTCCATCCCTGGTTTGGGAAAATCCCCTGGAGAAGGAAATGGCAACCCATGCCAGTTTTCTTGCCTGGAGAATTCCACGGACAGAGGAGCCTGGTGGGCTACAGTCCATGGGATCACAAAGAGTTGGACATGACTGAGTGACTAACCTTCACTTTCACAGTATACATTTAATATTCATTATATAGTTACTGTACTCTATATTTAATACTAATTTTATGTGTATATTAATTTTATATTTATTACTGATTATACATATATATAAAAGCATTTCTATCAAGATATAATAACTCATAATTCAATAAGAAAAGACATGATTCAAATGGATAAAGTTTGTACATATATTTCATAAAAATGATATAAAAATGGGTATTAACACATAAAAAGTGAATAGCATCATTATTCTTTGGAGAAATTAAAATTAAAGCTAAAATAAAATGCTTTGACACACTCATTAGAGTCCCTAAATTTAAAAAAGACTGGTGGTAGCAAGTGTTGTTAAGGCTATCGAGTAACTGGGACTTGTACATATTTTGTAAAAATATTTTGGCAGCTACTTAGGTAATTTAATGTGAAGTTATCCTGACTCAACGATTTGACTCCTAAGAAAAATATACTTTAATTTTAAATTATTCATCGAGAAAATGTCTTGTAAAATAGATCCTTTTCATTCCTTGCTAGTGGCATTGGTTTCTTTCTCATGCTGTGATTAATTTGTTTTCATTTTTACATTTTGGAAGGAGTATGCAGCATGTTCAGTTAGATATCTTGAACCACAATTACTACTTGGTCACCATACTTTCATTAGTAACATGATTGAAATGTTTTTACTTTAATTTATATTCTCCTATGCATTATTTAAATGGCTATATGTCATTACATTTTATCAATGTTCCTGCCATAACGACTTCACTAAAACCTTTCCATCTTTCCTGTCGTCAAATCCCTGATGTACAATGCACATTAAGCGCTTCTAACATTAAATCCTGCAACTCTAGGAAATTCTGAGAAACTGTTTTTTACTACACAAATGCATTTACTTCATATTGTTTTTCTGACCTTCACTCAGAATTCTGAAATTTATACAAATCGCTTCTAGATTATATACACAATTTACTTTCTATTGGTGGAAATGCTTAATCTACTATATTTGAAATAAGCATTAAACTAAGCTGTAATCAAAATTATTAAACATAAAAGAAAATACTTGAATAAAATACTTTAATACATCTGCTTGAAAGTTCCACTTCTTATGACACTGGATAATTTTTACCACTACTCTTTCTCATACTGCTTACAAGCAAATTATAATAAAGCTTAGGAATATATATTAAAGGATGATAAAAATCCTTAAAAAGTCAATTTTAAGAGTAATATGCACAAAACCTATAATGTAAGTAAAGTTAAAGTAAGTTTTCCTTGATTCATGAAACAGAGTTGAAACCCTGACAACCTTCTGCATAGAAAGCCTCAAAAGCGTATCACTTATAACTTTCATGATAAGTTTTGATTATTTTTTCTGGGTTTTCATGGATCATAATAGAAAGATCAGGAATCTCAACTCTTTTCTTGCAGGGTTTTGTGTGTGTGTGTGTGTATGTGTGTGTTTTAATGCTTTATTTCTAGTTGTTGTAATTCAAACAGAATGGTACAACAATTAGTTGAAAATTTCCAGGTAAGGATGTTCCAATATCAATCTTCCAAAGTGAAACAAGACCTTGGATCCAGAAATGATGGCCTTTGAATGATATGTGTTTGCAAAGTTATTTGAGAAAATTTAGAAATAACTTCACATGAAAATACCTTAGGCATGTAAATAAGAATTAAAACTCTTTGTGTAGCCGAGGATTGATTGATGTCCAAACTAATCAACATTAATATGACTTAAAAAACTTCAAAGCCTTCCTCTAAAGCAGGGGCTGAAAAAGCTAAGTTAGTTAATGTTTTGTCCTTAGGCCTTTTTTTTTTTTTCTCATTGCCCTACCAATATGTGATTTTATCTAGTCTCATGAGTTTTAACTGCCACTCCTTTACAACGACTTTCATCTCTAGGTAGAAGCTTTGGACCTACATTTCCAATTGCACTATTTGACAGCAACATACTTGGTTCAAACAGTACTTCAGATCCAACGAACTTTTTCTTTCCCAAGTGTCTCTACATCAATCAACAGTTCTACTCTTTTAATCACCCAGATTATAAAACACAATGTAAATTATCTTTAATTTCTCCAACCTCTTCACATTTACCCTATAAAAAATATTTTGTTTTCCTACACAGGTGATCCTGTACTGACACTTTTTTTTTTTTTTTTTTTAATCACTGCAGTCTTTGCTCCACTCCAGCCTTCTTGTACTTGAACTATATTGTGGTGGTTTAGTTGCTAAGTTGTGTCTGACTCTTGCAACCCCATGGACTGCAGCCCGCCAGGCCCCTCTGTCCATGGGATTTTCCAGGCAAGAATACTGGAGTGGGTTGCCATTACCTTCTCTGGGAATATATTATAATATCCTCTTAATTTTCCTGCCTTCTTTCTTGTCTCCTGACTTCCCCTCTCTCCTCCCTATATCTATATTTTGCCACTGGCCTCTTTGTCACAGCTGATCACAGATTTTAGTCTTAAAACACATGTATTAAGATATTCCTATCCTCAAAAGCCTTTAATGTCTTCTCCACTACTGGCCATGGATATTTATCAGAGATATTTACAGAACGGTATCTCTCACTAATCACAAGCTCTCTTACTACGTGATCTTGGCTGTTTCTCATCTGAACCTGTCTCTTTTTTAAGCCACTTGAATCTAGTATGTATTTCAGCTTTAACCTATCGAATAAAGTAGACTTGATAGGGCACTACTTCCTGGAGACACTCTTAACTGGTCTATAACATTATGCTTTTTGACTCTTGAGAGAAAGTTGCTTTGTGAAAAATCTAAATCACTATACTTTTGAAGCCCAAGACAGGTAAGGATACCTTGGATGAAGGATAGCATAAGAGAGAGAGGAAGACAATTAAGACTCCAGATATACAAGTGAGGAAGGTTTACTGGAACTGCAGCCGAAGCTGCTGCATCTGGTCCCAGGTAGGTCAGATTAGAACAAACCAGCCAAGTCTTCCCAAATCCCTGCCTTACTAAATTGTGAACAGAATAAAATGCTCGAGTTTAATTATGTCTTGGTTTATTGTACAGCAAAACTAACCAACGAAATAGCAAAGGATTGAAATATTTTACTATTTTTGCTGTGTCATGTTTTCCAAACACATTTCTTTACTCTATTAAGCTTATCCCAATTGTGCACACATATATTAGTATAATTGTTATTTCTTCCTTCTACTATGAATTCACCTATTGTATATCCTTTAGAAAGGCTGTTACCTGGAACTAAAACTCTTTGTAGTGACAAAAACTCTAAAATTTAATCATTCTTTAAGCTATAATACAAATTTATTACCAACCTTCTATAATGTTACTGGGTTCCTATAGGGCAAAATTTCTTTGTTCTATGAGTTTATCTGCGTAATAGTATTTTCATTTAATATTTATGCCTTCCTTGCTTTTATCTCTTTATTTTTTAATGTGATTTTCCCTCCCTCATCCATATTTGTTAGGTAGCCTAGGCTAGAGGTAAGAAACAATAGTCTGGTAAATGTTAGTGATTCAGATAATAACCACCATCCAGGGCACTATTAGTGAGAGGTTTTGCACCTCTCCAGGGGACATGAACCTGGGCATGCTCTGGGAGATGGTGAGAGACAGGGGGGCCTGACATGCTGCAGTGCATGGGGTCGCAAAGAGTCGGATGCAACTGGGCGACTGAACAACAACAAACTGGTCATTTAATCTAGCAAGTCTTTAATGTCTATCTAGTAGACTCATTCAGAGAAGGCAATGACACCATGACACCGTATTCCAGTACGCTTGCCTGGAGAATCCCATAGATGGAGGAGCCTGGTGGGGTGTAGTCCATGAGGTCGCTAAGGATTGGACATGAATGAGCGCCTTCCCTTTCACTTCACTTTCATGCATTGGAGAAGGAAATAGCAACCCACTTCAGTGTCCTTGCCTGGAGAATCTCAGGGGTGGGGGAGCCTGGTGGGCTGCTGTCTATGGGGTTGCACAGAGTCAGACACGACTGAAGTGACTTAGCAGCAGCAGCAGTAGCAGCAGACTCATTATATCTAGTAGTTCTTCAAATACTTCACTGGATCTTCTACATCGGTCCTATAAACGAGGAAAGAAATAGCAACCAGAGAATTCCACAAGCAGTTTAGAAGTCAGGTCAGCAGGTGATAAACGGCACTGTTATCTACATTCCTGTGGTTAGAAGAAATCATGGAGATCCATTTCAGTGCAAGGTGAGGGGCAACTATGCAATAAGCAACTTACACACATCCTCTTAGGCTTCTTTTTTTTTTTTTAATACTTTATTCTACTTTACAATACTGTATTGGTTTTGCCATAGGCTTCTGTGTAGGAATTTCTTGAGGAAAAATATGCCATGGTAGAGCTGATGAGCTATAACATATACTTGTATTTAATTTGATCAAGTAGGTCCAGATTGCTCTTCAGAATGGCTGCCCAGAGTCCATAAACTGCAGATCATAATAATTCCTGTATTTTTTCATCATACCAACACTAGACATTTCCCAGTGTTTTACTTTCATGAATCCAATAGGTAAAAAATGATATCCCATTGTCTAATTATTTAACAGTCATTAAGTGGAAGCAGTGTCAGACTTTATTTTTGGGGGCTCCAAAATCACTGCAGATGGTGATTGCAGCCATGAAATTAAAAGAAGCTTACTCCTTGGAAGGAAAGTTATGACCAACCTAGATAGCATATTGAAAAGCAGAGACATTACTTTGCCAACAAAGATCGATCTAGTCAAGGCTATGGTTTTTCCTGAGGTCATGTATGTATGTGAGAGTTGGACTGTGAAGAGGGCTGAGCACCGAAGAATTGATGCTTTTGAACTGTGGTGTTGGAGAAGACTCTTGAGAGTCCCTTGGACTGCAGGGAGATCCAGCCAGTCTCTTCTAAAGGAGACCAATCCTGGGTGTTCATTGGAAGGACTGATGCTGAAGCTGAAACTCCAATACTTTGGCCACCTCATGTGAAGAGATGATTCATTGGAAAAGACCCTGATGCTGGGAGGGATTGGGGGCAGGAGGAAAAGGGGATGACAGAGGATGAGATGGCTGGATGGCATTATGGACTTGCTGGACGTGAGTTTGAGTGAACTCCAGGAGTTGGTGATGGACAGGAAGGCCTGGCATGCTGCAATTCATGGGGTCACAAAGAATTGGACATGACTGAGTGACTGAACTGAACTTGATAATAATTTTGAACTTATTTTCATATATTACTATCTTTTTAAAAACAGAAATCCTCTTCTGCACTTGCTTTTTTATAACTGTGTCCTTATTTTGCACAGTGAACGTTATGTTTCCCTTTGGCCCTATGTATAGTAATTTCGCCTATCATTGTTTCTCTATAATTTTGACTGTCGTATTTTTATGGAACACAAATAATTAAACGTGATTTGATCAAACTGTACTATTTTTAATGAAGTGTGATTTGAGTTTGTTAAAAAATTATGATTCAGATACCAATATTTTCTTGCATTTTCTATAAATATTATAATTTTTAAATGTCTATTTTTAATAATTTGTATATTTGAAAAATTGGTGGCTCAGAGGTTAAAGTGTCTGCCTCCAATGCTGTAAGATGGGTCTATAATGTTATTTTCTTTGCATTGTATTTATCTGGTATTCTCTGGTGGCTCAGGTGACAAAGAATATGCCTGTAATACAGGAGACCTGGGTTCAATCCCTGGGTTGAAAAAATTTCCTGGAGAAGGGAGTTTTCTGGAGTGGGAATCCCAGCCCCAATATGCCTAGGAAACCACATGGACAGAGAAGCATGGCAGGCTGCAGTCCATGGACTTGCAGAGTCAGGCACGACTGAGCAACTAACACTATCTAGTAACATTATGATTATAATAGTCTCATAAAATGAGCTTTCACTCTTTCTTCTATTTTCTCTATAAATTTTAATTATTATCAGAGCCCTTCAAAATAGGCATTTTCATTCTCAATTTATAGTCGATAAATTTTAAATAAAAAGCATAATTTTTCCAAAGACCTGTGGCAGAGACAAAATTAAAATTAAAGTCTGTATGATCTGAAAGTTGAATGAGATTTCATATAATTCTTATAACTTGTAGATATTCAATAAATGTTTGTGAAGCTATTTTCAAAGTCAAAGGAGTTGGCAGAGAAGAATTTGAAGATATTTCAGAAGGTTGCTCCAGAGAGTACCCAAGATAAGAAGGGGATAGCCTTAATTTTAAGAGCACAGTGTTAATTTTAGAAGGACTGGCCCTGGTCAGGAGACGGGTTGTCCACGTCAGCATCCTGACTGTATCACTTGCAGCCTGGCTGTTCTTGATGCCAACATTAGACTGAGCCACAGAAAATTATATTATTTAGATTTTTAGGTTTAGTGAAGTATAGTTGATTTAGTATTTATTGAATAAGCTATTTTCAAAGTCAAAGGAGTTGGCAGAGAAGAATTTGAAGATATTTCAGAAGGTTGCTCCAGAGAGTACCCAAGATAAGAAGGGGATAGCCTTAATTTTAAGAGCACAGTGTTAATTTTAGAAGGACTGGCCCTGGTCAGGAGACGGGTTGTCCACGTCAGCATCCTGACTGTATCACTTGCAGCCTGGCTGTTCTTGATGCCAACATTAGACTGAGCCACAGAAAATTATATTATTTAGATTTTTAGGTTTAGTGAAGTATAGTTGATTTAGTATTTATTGAAGTGTAGTTGATGGAATTCCAGCTGAAATATTTAAAATCCTAAAAATGACGCTGTGAAAATGCTGCACTAAATATGCCAGCTAATTTGGAAAACTCAGCAGTGGCCACAGGACTGGAAAAGGTCAGTTTTCCTTCCAGTCACAGAAAAAGACAATGCCAGAGAATGGTCAAACTGCTGCATAATTGCGCTCATCTCACATGCTAGTGTATTAATGCTCAAAATTCTCCAAGCTAGTATCAATGGTATGTGAACCGAGAACTTCCAGATGTGCAAGCTGTATTTAGAAAAGGCAGAGGAACCAGAGATCAAATTGCCAACATCCACTGGATCATAGGAAAAACAAGAGAGTTCCAGAAGAATATCTACTTCTTCATTGACTATGCTAAAGCCTTTGACTGTGTAGATCACAACAAACTGTGAAAAATTGTTAAAGAGATAGGAGTACCAGACCACTTTACCTGCCTCCTGAGAAATCTGTATGTAGGTCAAGAAGAACTGGTTAGAAGCGCACAGGGAACAACAGACTGGTTCCAAAATGGGAAAGTATACATCAAGGTATTGTCACCTTGGTTATTTAACTTATGTGCTGAATACATCATGTGAAATGCCAGACTGGATGAAGCACAGCTGGAATCAAGATTGCATGGAGAAATATCAATAACCTCAGATATGCAGATGACACTATCCTGATGCCATAAAGTGAAGAACTAAAGAGCCTCTTGATGCAAGTGAGAGAGGAGAGTGATAAAAACTGGCTTAAAACTCAACATTCAGCAAATGAATATCATGGCATCAGGTCCCATCACTTCATGGCAAATAAGGAAACAATGGAAACAGTGACAGACTGTCTTCTTGAGCTCCAAAATCACTGCAGATGGTGACTACAGCCATGAAATTAAAGACACTTGCACCTTGGAAGAAAAGCTGACAAACCTCAACAGCATATTAGAAAGCAAAGACATTACTTTGCCAAAAGTGTCATTTAGTCAAAGCTATGGTTTTTCCAGTAGTCATGTATGGCTGTGGGGGTTGGACCATAAAGAAACCTGAATTCTGAAGAATTGATGCTTTTGAACTGTGGTGTTGGAAATGATCCCTTGGACAGCAAGAAGATCAAATCAGTCCATCCTAAAGGAAATCAGTCCTGAATATTCATTGGAAGGACTGATGCTGAAGCTGAAACTCCAATACTTTGGCCACCTGATGGGAAGAACTGACTCATTGGAAAAGTCCCTGATGCTAGGGAAGATTGAAGGCATATGGAGAAGGGGACAAGAGAGGATGAAATGGTTGGATGGCATCACTGACTCAATGGACATGAGTTTGAGAAAGCTCCAGGAGTTGGTGATGGACAAGAGAGCCTGATGTGCTGCAGTCCATGGGGTCACAAAGAGTCAGACACAACTGAGTGACTGAACTGAACTGGTAGTTGATTTACATTGTTGTGCCAATCACTGCTGTACAGCCAAAAGACTCAGTTATACATACATGTGCACATTTTAAATATTCTTTTCCATTGTGGTTTATTATAGGATATCAAGGAGAGTTCCCTGTGCTCTACATCAGGACCTTGTTATTTATCCATTCTATGTAATAGTTTGCATCTGGTGGCTCAGATGATAAACCATCTGCCTACAATGCGGGAGACCCAGGTTCAATCCTTGGGTTGGGAAGATCTCCTACAGAAGGAAATGGCAACCCACCCCAGTACTCTTGCCTGGAAAATCCCATGGTTGGAGGAGCCTGGCAGGCTACAGTCCATGGGGTCACAAACAGTGGGACACGACTGAGTGACTTCACTTTCTTTTCACTTTCACCAACCTGAAAACCCCAGTAGATTTTTAAAATTTTTAACAATATCATATGGCTCAACCCAATAGTTAATCATTTGCTTCCCTCATTTTAACTATATATCAATAGCACTGTTAGTATGGTTTAGTCATTCAGTTGTGTCTGACTCTTTGGGACCCTATGGACTACATTGTGGCCTCTGTCCACAGGATTTCCCCAGCAAGAATACTGGAGTGGGTTGTCATTTTCCTCCTCCAGGGGATCTTCCCAGCTCAGGGATCAAACCCACCACTCCTGCATTGGCAGGCTGATTCTTTACTGCTGAGCCACCAGGGAAGCCCCATATCAATAGCATGCATTTCCTTAATGTTATGTGTTAGTCTGGATGGGAGGGGAGTTTAGGGGAGAATCGGTACATGTATGTGTACGGCTGAGTCCCTTCATTGTTCATCTGAAACTATTACAATATTGTAATTATTTATACCGCAATTCAAAATAAAAATTTTAAAACATAGCATTCAATTCCTATTTTATTTATTATTATGAAATTAACAATGCAGATAGATTTCTCAGAGCAATGCTTAAACTAGAGTTAGGACTTAAAGCATAATAAAACGTAATAATTATCATTTCTTATTTGTAAAAACATGTATCCAAAAGTATCACCTTTGTGTTAAATTTCTGTATGTTATTATAGAAAATTTTATAATTTTTAGAAAATGTTGGATGAGGATTCACAAGAGTGTAATGAATGTATTTCAACAATCAATATTCAATTTCTGAGAAGGAATGAAATTTTCTTGCAAAATTTTCAGATTTGAGAATAGATTATATAATTCTCACTTTTATGTACTAAATTTTTTTTTACCCATAATGTATATCCGTTTAATCATTATTCATTATTTGTCTCTAAAGAAACAATGCACTAATTTTATTGTACCACTGTGCCAGTTTTGCATGTATACCATAAGAGCATTTCTGAGTTTTATAGCTGAAAGTATTTATTTTCTAATTTAAGAGATTAATGTTTTTTCAGTCAGGATGCAGGAATGACAAGGCATTCACAGTCCAAATACAATGGGACAGCTACAGAGGAGATTTATAGTGAAGTCTGGCAAATACAGCAACAGGAAAAATCCCAATGCTGGTTATTTTGTTGACACTGTAGAACCCGATTATAATCATTATAATTAAGATAAGAGAAATGTCCTAGTTGCATCAAAATGTCAGATAAAGAGTATTTATCCTTAGGCAGAACTGGCATCCAAATTCGTACTCACCTGCATGATATATTAATGGAATAGAATGGCCTTGTACAATAAATATTTTCACAAACTATTCTCTTCAGCTGCACTTTCTCTATTATCATTCATTCAACATTAGCAAACACAAACTTCTAATAAAAATTCAAACTTTCTTATAGACCTGCTTTTTTTCCTAATTTTTCAGAATCTACAAACATTTTCAAAACCTATGAACTATAATATTTAGATATGTATAATACCCATTCAGGATTTACTTTGGTCTAAGAATAAATAACAAACATAGAAGCAGCAAAGTTAGAATCAGAGCTTGATTCAGACATGCTTTAAGATATAGAAATGCCCCTTGCCTCTTTCTCAGAGAATCTACCCTTTCTGTCACTGAGACGGCTCAATAAGGGGAGTAGGTGGCCACTGGCATGGCAATCTGCAAGACAGTTTTAAAACATTTTTCCAGTTGGCCGAAAACAGTGTTTCTATGAAAGAAGTCCCTCCTTCTGGATATAACATTGTCTCCAGAAGGCATGTGTAAAATCGGAAATGCATTCTTTGGAAGGAGGACTACTCTGAACAGAAGGTACTGAGATATTGGTTAAACTGATGCATGTTGTCCCGCAGATGGTGCGGATCCACAGAGGCAGAGTTGAGGATATCGCACAGTGAAGTTTCTACATGAAAATTTACCAGGCGTTGTAAGCTCAACATGAATTTCTAAACGGTAGGGTGGTCCTATTTGAAACATATGGAAAGGAGTTATCTCTGTTTGTTTGGAGGAGTTGTGTTGAGTTACAAGCTTTCTCTTAGAACTCCTTCCTGGATAAACTGTATATCTTTGCTTGTTGGTAAGGTCAAATACAGGATGAAGACCTGAGTCTAAACAAACAAAACATTGAACTAGAGGTGGAAATGAGAAGTGGCCTCATTTGTATACCATCTAGTGCATTAGACACTTCACTTTCAGTAGCTTCTGGATACTACATTAGTAGTGAAATACTAGAAAGATCACCAGTAAACATAGCAATGATGCCTGCTTTTGCCTGTATTTTTTAAACATTGTTTGGAAAGTATAAGCCAACAGAATTAGATGAAAAACAAAAGTTATAATCTTATTTCTGCCTGTTACCCATCTATTGTATGATTGCTAACATAACAGAAATAATAAATCTGTAGAATAATTATTTTTGCTGTGCAGATTATGTCTATATGTTTCTTAAAGATACATAAATACATCTTGAGACATACAAAATTGATTTCAGAGTTTTAACTTTCCAAATAGCCCAATTATTTTCATGAAAAATCATTTGATTAGTATCTGGTCATTATTAAACCATTCTTCATTTGACCATATTGAAATTCAAATGAGGAACAAGATGCTGATCTTAAATTGTATAAATTTGTTAAATGGTATTGCTTACACAATTCTAACAAGTATAATAAGAATGAATGGTAGATATTCAATCAGAACAGGGTCATTATTTTTATCCTCTCAAAAATAGAATGCAGTAACAGCTTGTTTTCAAAATGGATGGATTAAAACAAATCTGTAACTTTTTCCTGGACAATTGAAAAGGAAATGAGCATCTCAATGAGTAACTTTGACAAGTCAAAAGAGGTATTGCTGATAATATGAGGATAAGATAAACTTACACTTTAAGCACTATATATTTATTGAACATCTATTTTAGATTAGGTTACCCTTATGTATCCCAAGAGCATATTTACAAATGTTTCTTTTCTTCCTATTTGTGTTTTCTGTTTTTCCTTCCTTTACTCTTTTTCTCTGTGCAATAGTAATATATAACAAGATGACATAAGAATATTTGTAAAAATTTCTTTTGACCAAAATGTTGTGTTATTTGAGTTGTTTTATTTTTATAGGGTCATTATTTTTATCCTCTCAAAAATAGAATGCAGTAACAGCTTGTTTTCAAAATGGATGGATTAAAACAAATCTGTAACTTTTTCCTGGACAATTGAAAAGGAAATGAGCATCTCAATGAGTAACTTTGACAAGTCAAAAGAGGTATTGCTGATAATATGAGGATAAGATAAACTTACACTTTAAGCACTATATATTTATTGAACATCTATTTTAGATTAGGTTACCCTTATGTATCCCAAGAGCATATTTACAAATGTTTCTTTTCTTCCTATTTGTGTTTTCTGTTTTTCCTTCCTTTACTCTTTTTCTCTGTGCAATAGTAATATATAACAAGATGACATAAGAATATTTGTAAAAATTTCTTTTGACCAAAATGTTGTGTTATTTGAGTTGTTTTATTTTTATTTTTTAATTTTTATTTTTACTTTATTTTGCTTTACAGTACTGTATTTGTTTTGCCATACATTGACATGAATCAGCCACGGCTGTACATGAGTTGTTTTAATTTACAAGGTATAGAGGAACGTGGGCTTCTCTTGTGGCTCAGCTGGTAGAGAATCCGCCTGCAATGCAAGAGACATGAGTTTGATCCCTGGGTTGGGAAGATCGCTTGGAGAAGGGAAAGGCTACCCACTCCAGTATTCTAGCCTGGAGAATTCCATGGACTATGAAAAGATTGAAGGAAGGAGGAGAAGGGGACAACAGAGGATGGGATGGTTGAATGACATCACCGACTCAATGGCCATGAGTTTGAGTGAATTCCGATTGTTGGTGATGGACAGGGAAGCCTGGCATGCTGCAGTCCTTGGGGTCACAAAGATTCAGACAGAACTAAGTGACTGAACTGAAGAACACACATACTTTTGTAAAAATTGAAGTATAGCTGATTTACAATATTGTGTTAGTTTCAGGCATACAGCAAAGTGATTCAGTTATACATATATATTTCAGATTATTTTACATTATAGGTTATTATGAGATATTGATGTAGTTCTCTATGCTATATGGTAAGTCCTTGTTGTTTATGGAACTCATACTTTAATTTTTTATTGGAGTATAGATGATTTACAATATTGTATTAAGTTTCTGGTGTACAGCACATTGAATCTGTTATACATATACATATATTCCCTCTTTTTTTAAGGTTATTTTGCCTTATGGGCCATTACAGAATATTGAGTACAGTTCCCTGTGCTATATAGTTGGTTCCTACTAATTATCATATTTTCTATATATTAACATATAGACATTTATTTTCAATGCAATCTTTCAGCTATTACAAACTGGGATAAATATTTCATGGATTTTTATCTGCCACTAGATGGTTAGTTGAAGAAGGAAATGGCAACCCGCTCCAGTACTCTTGCCTGGAAAATCCCATGGACAGAGGAGCCTGGGGTTGCAAAGAGTTGGACACTACTGTGTGACTTTCCCTTTCAGAGGGTTAGCATATTTTACATCTGTGAAACTTTTTGCCAGGGCCTATTAGGTCACTTACTCTATCATGTGCCGAATTTTCTAACTGATATCTTTAACTTCCACATTAATCCTTTGGAATACATCTTAGTGATATTTTATTTTTAAAATAATGAAACTAAGCATCCTAGTACCTAAATTACTTGCTGAAGATTCCACAGTAAAGAAAGACATAAATAAAAGTATTATATATCTTCTGATCCCAATTATGTTGTTGGCTACCCTCACCTTCCCAAATAGTAGATAGACTAATAACAACCTGTAGGTTTAAATTTGTTATCTTCTTAAAATTTACCTAAGCAGAATTGGCATGATTAAGCCATTTTGTATCATGTGACAGCAGAATAAAATGACCCATGAATGGATTTTCCATGTGGAAGAAATAAAAACTATGTTAAGAGATTAATTTTGAGAAGGCAAGACCCAGAATATTGGTACCTCTATGGGTAACAAGATGGTGATTGGATTTTAGTTTAAAAACAATACAAAATCACTGACAAAATTAAGGCAAAGAATCAACATAACCCAAATTTCTCCCCATCTCCCCCTGCTTTAAAGATTACTGTGGTGGAGAAAAAGATTTAGAGAAACAGTGAAACCATTAGAAAGCTATTGAAGATTTTTATGTGAGGGCTGTGGATAGAGAAATAAATGGAGAGCAAAATGGACAAATGTACTTTGGAGGTAGAAAAATGAGTCAATACAATCTTTTAAAGCAGAAACAATTTATTATTCACTCTTATATGTCCAAGAGTGTCCTTAATATAGTAGGCATTCTTTCTTATTTTGATATATTGAGTGTCCTTAAATAACAGTTGTAGCAGCTAACCTATTTCAGAGTTCTATTTTATGTGTAAAATTCTAATAGCAATTTTTAGAGTTAGAATGTTGATGTTTATTCATTGAAAGAGTTGCTTTGGAAATCATTCTATAAAATTGAAATAACCTTTTCCTGTTTTTTTCTCCATTATCTGAAAGTGAAAGTGAATTTGCTGTCTTGTCTGACTCTTTGTGACCCCATGGACTGTAGCCCACCAGACTCCTCCATCCATGGGATTTCCAGGCAAGAGTACTGGAATGGGTTGCCATTTCCTTCTCCAATGCATGAAAGAGAAAAGTGAAAGTGAAGTCACTCCACTCAGTCATGTCCGACTCTTAGCGACCCCATGGACAGCGTAGCCCACCAGGCTACACTGTCCATGGGATTTCCAGGCAAGACTACTGGAGTGGGTTGCCACTGCTTTCTCCTATTTCCATCTATAATCTATCTCTAAATTTAAGTAAATTCAGAAAATGAAGATCATGGCATCTGGTGCCATCACTTGATGGGAAATAGATGGGGAAACAGTGGAAACAGTGTCAGACTTTATATTTTTGGTCTCCAAAATCACTGCAGATGGTGACTGCAGCCATGAAATTAAAAGATGCTTACTCCTTGGAACGAAAGTTATGACCAACCTAGAGAGCATATTGAAAAGCAAAGACATTACTTTGTCAACAAAAGTTATTCTAGTCAAGGCTATGGTTTTTCCAGTGGTCATGTATGGATGAGGGAGTTGGACTATGAAGAAATCTGAGTGCCAAAAAATGGATGCTGTTGTACTGAGGAGTTGGAGAAGACTCTTGAGAGTCCCTTGGACCACAAGGAGATCCAACCAGTCCATTCTAAAGGAGATCAGCCCTGGGTGTTCTTTGGAAGGAATGATGCTAAAGCTGAAACTCCAGTACTTTGGCCACCTCATGCGAAGAGCTGACTCATTGGAAAAGACCCTGATGCTGGGAGGGATTGGGGGCAAGAGGAGAAGAGGACGACAGAGGATGAGATGGCTGGATGGCATCGCCAACTCAATGGACATGAGTCTGAGTGAACTCCGGGAGATGGTGATGGACAGGGAGGCCTGGCGTGCTGCGTTTCATGGGGTCGCAAAGAGTTGGACATGACTGAGCAACTGAACTGAAGTGAAATTTAAGTAAATTTAAATTTAAAATCTACCTCTCAATTTAAGGAAACAGAAAAGAAAGAGCAAGGAGATAAAAGTACATATCAGTCAAATGAAATAGAAAACAAGAGAAAAATGAGTGGAATAAAAAGTGTCTCATTCTTTAAGAATATTAGTAAAATTCACAACGTTCTAGCAAGAATGACAAAAAAATGAAAGGCACATATATCAGGCATGTACCAATATCAGGCATGAATATGGGACATCAATACAGACCCTGAAGACATGAAAAGGTTAATGAATGCTGAAAACAACTCTATGCACTTAACTTGTCAATTTAGATGAAATAGATCAGTTCTTCCAGAAGCACAAGCTATCAATGATGTATCCAACATAAAAAATATATATACTTTGAAGAGCAACAAAACTATTTAAAAACATAGTCATAATTAAAAACTTAAAAAATCTCAGTGTTGTGATAGTTTCACTGGATACTTATATGAAAATTGAAGGAAGAACTAACATCACTCTCCATAATCTGTTCTGGAAAATACAAGAGAAGGAACAATCTGAAACTCATTTTTATGAGGTCAGTATTATCCTGATGTGAAAACCAGACAATAGTACAAGGAAAAAAAAAGCCCACTGAAGAACTTATTTTTTTCCCCTGAATAATACAGATGCAAAAACCTTCAACAAAATATTAACAAATTGAATGTGGTAATATACTATCTTATTTTATGTGTGTGTGTGTGTGTATGTGTGTGTGTGTGTGTGTGTGTGTGTGTGTTCAGTCATGTCTGACTCTTTCAGACCCCATGAACTGTAGCCTGCGAGGTTGCTCTGTCCATGGAATTTTCCAGGCAAAATATTGGAGTGGTTTGCCATTTTCTACCCAGGGATCCAACCTGTGTCTCCTGTGTCAGCTGCATTATGCGGTGGCTCTTTACCACTAGCCCCACCCATTGTGTTGTTAAAAAAAGAACAATATACCATGTCCAAATAAGGTTTATTCCAAGGATGCAAGACTGGTTAAATAGTTAAAGATCAATGTAATCTACCATGTTAAGAGGCTAAGGAAGAAAAGTCAGATAACAATCCATGTGGAAAAAACGCTTCTTAAAATTCACCATCCATTGGCTATAACAATTCTTAGAAATTCAGAGGTATAGGCAAGTTTTCACAATTTGATGAAGAATATCTGTGAAAAATTTGCTGAACTCTACACTCTTGGTAATCAGATTTTATTTTAAATGTAATACATTTAAAAAATATCTATTAAAAACTTACTGAAATTTTCTCTTTCCTCCCAGCATCATAAAATGTATACCATTTTTTGTTTTTCTCTCTCAAGTTTTTCTATTTGGCCTCTTAGTTTTGTGTATCAAATAGTTTCAGAATTCAGTAGAAATCTTGTTGGGGAAAACCAGATGAGCATTGGGCTTAAGTGTTCTCCTTTCCACCTCATCCTGGACACTTTAAGTCTCTCACTTTTGTCTTAGTTCTGTGACACTGTCAAAGCTCTAAGATATTCTCTGCCTCTTAGTATAATCCCTTTCCTTGGTGGATGGAGGGCAAAATACGTGGCTATGGATTTTTACTCACCTCTTCGTGGCTTCCTCTTCTTTAGGATTCTATCTTCCCCACTTCTGACAGCCTCTGAGGGACTCCCATGTATTCAGATTCACTTTAAAAAAAAAAAGCATAATCAGTTTGGTAATTGTTATCTAGTCCCTGTCCCCTGCTATGTGCTCATTAGTTCTCTGTTTTCAACAAAATTGTCAGAAGTCTGTTGGTACTGGGAGGAGAAGAAGAAAATTTAGTAAATTTTTGTAGATATTCTTTATCAATTGCAAAAGTTCACATACACACCTAGATCTTTGGCTTACTGTTGGGTGCTTTATCTTAGCTGGAAGTGGAAGTCTTGAAGTGGAGACTTTGAAAGGCTAGGGAAATAATCATCTGGAAGTGACACTGAGAAGTGAAGAAGACATTGGTTCCTGATATCAGATCCTGAAGAAGGCAAAATATTGGGGAATGGGTAGCCTCCAAGAGAGCATCACAGAGGAAAGCAGGTGTCAGTTCATGCAATGAGAAAGAAGCAACAACAATCATCATAGAGAATTCTATAAAAATGGAGCCCCAATACACGTTTAAAAGAACTTTTGTTAAGAAACAGAGAACTATACTCAATATTTGCAATATTCTATATGGGAAAATTTTTCTATTACTATTTATCTACATGGAAAACAAACTTACGGTTACCAGAGGGAAAAGGGGGAAGGATAAACTAGGAATTAGATATGAACATATACAGACTACTGTATATAAAATGGGGCTTCCCCGGTGGCTCAGTGGGTAAGGAATCCACCTGTAATGCAGGAGCCACAGGAGACACGTGTTCGATCCCTGGGTCACAAAGATCCCCTGGAGGAGGGCAGAGCAACTCACTCCAGTATTCTTGCCTGGAGAATCCCCATGGGTGCAGGAACCTGGTGGGCTAACAGCCCATAGGGTCACAAAGAGTCGGACACTACTGAAGAGACTTAGCACCCATGCATGTATATGAAATACATAACCAAAAAGAACTACTAAATATAGCACAGAGAACTTTACTCAATATTTTTTAATGACCTAAAAGGAAAAAGAATCTGAAAAAGAACATGTATATATGTATGTATCACTGAGTCATTTTGCTGTACACTTGAAACAATACAATGTTACAAATCAACTATTTTTCTGTTTATAAAAAAGGGGGAAAAAGCATATTTAACTGTTTCTGCCCCACTACTTTTGTTTCACGAGGCTTGCTGCTTCCATGGATTTCCCTGGAGGAGGAAATGGCAACCCACTCCAGTATTCTTGTCTGGAGAATCCCCTGGCAAGCTACAGTCTATGGGGTCGCAAAGAGTCGGACACGACTGAAGTGATTGAGCACATAATGCAGTTTATGCCCTGGTCAATTAGACCCAGTTGATTTAGTTTTAGATTCAATCATCTTCCCTGTCCGAAGTTCTGAATACTCTTTAGTCAAGACAATTATGCTCAATGAAAAGAATTCATTGCAGAATTTGAAGGAAAAAAAAAGTCTAAGAACTATGTTGTTTACAGGTGAGAATTATGACTTCCAGTAGGGATATTTGTACTTTTAAAAATTTATTTATTTTAATTGGAGGCTAATTACTTTAAATATTGTAGTGGTTTTTGCCATACATTGACCTGAATCAGCCATGGGTGTACATGTGCCCCCCATCCTGAGCTCCCCTCCCACCTCCCTTCCCATCCCGTCCCTCAGGGTCATCCCAGTGCACCAGCCCTGAGTGCCCCGTCTCATCCATGGAACCTGGACTGGCGATCTATTTCACATATGGTAATACACATGTTTCAATACTATTCTCTCAAATCGTTCTACCTTCAAATCATCCCACCTTCTCCCACAGAGCCCGAAAGTCTGTTCTTTATCTCTGTGTCTCTTTGTGCTTTTAAAGAATAGTCTCCATTACACCATTTTTCAGGCGGCTCTAGTGGCAAAGAAACCACCTGCCAAAGTAGAAGATGTAAGAGATGCAGGTTTGATCCATGGGTTGGGAAGATCTCCTGGAGGAGGGCATGACAACCTACTCCAAGATTTTTGCTTGGAAAGTTCCATGGACAGAGGAGCCTGGAAGGCTACAGTCCATGGCATTGCTCAGAGTGGGACACGACTGAAGTGACTTAGCCTGAGAGTAGGTGCTACTCCAGATGTTTGTGGGCTTTTTTAATTCACAAAAGATACATCCCTTTCATATTTTTAATTTTGGGGGGCCATAAGGTATGTGAGATCTTAGTTTCCCACCCAGAAATGGAACTCTGCATTGGAAGCACAGAGTCTTAACTACTGGCCAGCCTGGGAAGTCCCCAAATGTTTGTGGTTTTAGGATGGTGAAAGGACATTCCATTTCAGACTGGCTCAAACAGTTAGGGAATGTATTATTTGATATAACTGAACATAAAAGATGGTACATCAGTTATGTCATCAAAGTCTAAAATTCCTGTATTTGTCCATTTCAGCAACCACAATAGAAGTTCCATCAAAACGTGCATCCCCCTTTTTTTCAACATCACTACCACCACCACCGCCCTGCAATCGAGGCATTTCATACAGAATCAGCACTGCTCAATCATTTCCAATGTATCATTTTTAAGAATGAATAAACCTTTCCTAGAATTATACTAACTTGTCATT
The DNA here is from genome assembly GCA_006408675.1 of Madoqua kirkii. Classification (NCBI taxonomy): domain Eukaryota; kingdom Metazoa; phylum Chordata; class Mammalia; order Artiodactyla; family Bovidae; genus Madoqua; species Madoqua kirkii. Next base: position 24,290 of record SJYC01071561.1, read on the forward strand.
GACCAGAATTTTATTCCTTACTCCCGGCTATTTCAATCACTGACAAAGGAAATAGAACTCCATGAGTGCTTCACGTGAGTCAGAAACCTCTCAGGAGGTTTGGGATGGGACTGATCACCTTGGAGGCAAATGTTCAAAGGCAGGCAGTAGAAAAGTGCTGATATCCCAATAAAGCTACTGAGGATGAAAATAAGGGAGTAGATGAATGTTGCTTAATTACGTTATTCTCAGTAAATAGCCATTGCTTTATATCATGCATTGTTCTAAATCCTTTTTCCACATCCCCTTATTGTACCTTTTCTTTACACCACCCCATCGTTTATGATTACTTTATTATTGTATGGATTAGAAAAGAGAGAAAATGTGGAAAATACGTTTTACAGGTAACTTGCTCGTCAGAACTTGTATAGTGAAATTGGAAAACTATTCTGTGCCTTCCCTCATATTATTGCTTGATTTTTTTCCTTCACTCTCGTGTATGCTCTTTGAAAAGAAATGAGTTTCATTCACAGACGCTTTTCAGTATTATTCCTGTTCCACTGGAGATGCTTGAACTTTTTTCTCATGATAATTTCTTAGCATTATTGGATCAAAGAACACTAGCTACAATCATTTGGGCTAGGATTTGTGGAAAGAATTTTCTCATTTACATCAGCTCTTCTCTAAAAATCTAAATAGTTGGACTCAAATCAAAGAAATAAAGAAGTGTAATTTACATTTTATAAACTTGCTCTTTTGAAAGAATTTAATATGCTCTTATCAAAAAACATTTTTCCTCAAGCATAAATAAACTGGTTTTATAAGATTATGGTTTTAT
>SJYC01071562.1:0-13156 GCA_006408675.1 Madoqua kirkii
GTCCAAAAGAATCATTTAAAATGCAGTTGAGTACTTCATTTATAAAGTAAAAAACAATTTTTGAGATGTGTAAACTATATTGTTTTATTCTGAAATCTCTAAATTTATTTTTTTTTCAGAAAACAAATTTAGTTCCTGTCAAATCAGAGCAAAAGATTTGTTGTAAAAATGACATGACATTTTAGTTGCTTTTTTGTGATGAGAACTTTAAGATATGCTCTCTCAGCAACTTTCAAATATTTAATAGAGTATTTTAAACTATATTCGCCATACTGTACATTACATGATGTATTTATTTAACTGGAAATGTATACCTTTTGATCCCCTTCATTCATTTCTCCTGCTCCCCACCTCCCCATGTCTAGCTGTCACCAACCCATTCTCTGTGTCTATGAGCTCCATATTTTATTTTATTTTGTTTTAAAGTCTACATATCAGTGAGTTCACAGGAATTTTTTTTCTTTCTATGCCTGGCTTATTTTACTTAGAATAATGCCTTCCAGTGGCATTCATGTAGTTGCAAATGGCAAGATTTCATTCCTCTTTACAGGCAAATAATTTTCTTGTGTGTGTGTGTGTGTGTGTGTGTGTGTGTGTGTGTGTGTGCGCGCACGCGCATAGGCATACCTCAGAGATATGGCCGGTTTACTTCCAGACCATCACAATAAAACAAATATTGTGATAAAGTGAGTCACATGAATGTTTTGATATCCTAGTATATATAAAAGTTATGTTCACAATGAACTGTAGTCTGTTAGGTGTGTAATAGCATCATGTCTAAAAAAACCAAATTTATATCTTAATAAAAAATATTTTATTGCTAAAAATGCTAAGCATCATCTGACACTGTAGGGTTTCCACAAACCTTCAGTTTCTAAAAAAATGCAGTATCTTTGACGCCTAATTTATTGCACAAAGTGTAAAAAACAAGCTGTGCCCGCACCACATTTTATTTATTCATTCATCCATCAGTATATGTTAAAGCTGTTCCATATCTTGGCTATTGTAAAAAGGGCTGCAATAAACAAGGGACTACATGTATTTTTAAATTAGTGTTTTCATTTTCCTTAGATAAACAAAGTAAAGCTGCTGAATCATACGGTAGTTCTATTTTTAGTGATTTCAGCAACCTCCATATTGTTTTCCATAGCGGCTTCGTCAAGTTACCTTCCCACCAACAGTGCACAAGAGTTCCTTTTTCTTCTCATCCTCACCAACACTTGCTATTTCTTATCTTTTTGATGATAGCTACTCTGACAGATGTGAGATAAGATCTAATTGTGGTTCTGATGTGTGTTTCTCTGATGGTTAGTAATGTTGAGCATCTTTTCATGTGCTTATCAGCCATCTGTTTGACTTCTTTGGAAAAAAAATTGTGAATTCAGTTACTCTACCCATTTTTAATTGGATTATTTTGCTATTGAATTGTTTGAATTCTTTATATACTTCAGATATTAACCCATTGTCATCTGAATGATTGCAAATATCTCCCATTCAATAGATTGCCTTGATATTTTGTTGATGGTTTCCTTCGCTGTACAAAAGATTTTTAGTTTGATATAGTCGCAATTGCTTTTGTTGATTTTACTTTTGGTGTCAAATCCAAAAGCCATTTCCAAGACTGAAGTTAAGGAACTTTCTGCCTATGTGTTCTGGAAATTTTATGGTTTCAGGTCAAATTTATTTCTTGGTATAAACATATGTTTGCTTTTTTGTTTTAGGTTTTTCCTCCCCCTTTTTACTTACACCACCTGTATCCCTGAAATTTATATCTGCTGTTGTTCTCTCTTTCCTCCTAGACCATAAGATTATAAAGGCGGGAAATGTGTGCATTTTGATCATCAGTGTATCTTAGACATAAGCATGTAACATACGTAAGTGTAAAATAAATGTTTGTTAAGAACTAAAAACTACAAAACCACTGTATTGTTGAACCACAAATACTCTGTATGTGGTGATATACTGGCTAATTTTGTTATATCAGTTCTTATTTCTTTGTATTTTGAAGTGTTTTAAATGTTTATGTCAAAATCATTTCTAAGAAGTTAAATCATTGTTGGAATAAATAAGATAAAAATATTTTTATTTGAGATTTCATTTTCAAAGCTTTCTTATTTCTGGGAAAGTAAATCCACTTTTAGTCAAATTTTGAAGAGATTTACTTAACTGATTCAGACGGGATCCTTTCCACAGATGGCACAGAATGATGTCTAAGAGTGCTGGAGTGAGTGTGGTCAAGTTGTTGCTGTTCTGTGCGTGTATACTGCATATAAGAAACATGTCTAGCCTTTCTATGTTGGTGCTAAAACAGATGAAACAGTCTTCCACCAAAAGCCTCCTGCTCACCTACCTTGCAGCTGGTGTACCTACTGTTATTTTTTGAAAGTACCATAACTAAGTTAACTCTTTAAAATATATAAACATAAATTATATATGTTGTATTTAAGATAAGAAGTAAGTTTTATTGACAGCTCATTTAAAACATATGGCAAATGATTAATATCTCACTTTTATTAGTAGTCAAGTTGATAGGAAGTAACTCCATTTAGTTTATTTAATGAAAAAGAAATGGATTCGTTCTGTGACAGACATCACTTCCAAATAATCTACCAAGGTCTGGCTTCATATAAAAGTGAGTGTATCCAAACTGGCATTAAAGCATTTTGGACAGAAGCAAAATCAGTACCTTTGTATCATCCTGAAATTGCCTGAAATCTCACTGTCTTCAGCAGCCCATGCTTCTTGGCTGAAGGTGTTGGGAATGTAAAAATTTGTCACTGAATGTGTGTACACACAGAAGTGTTATGTGTAGTAAAGGAAGAAAGGGATTTGGAGAAATAATTGTTAGATAATTGTCAAATTACCTTCCATACATACATTCAAAACTATATTTCCCATTAGAAATAGAGAACAAATGTGATAATGCCACTCACAACAAAAGAGCCTGTCAAATTTCTTCAGATCTTATTACTCTGACGGAAGCAGAGGGGATATCTCTGGCGTGTGGAGGTGATTCATGCTGTTAGAGACGTGGCCGGATGGAAGGAGTGCTGGTTGGTGCAACTGGTTACGCATGCACACCACAGTGAGACATGAAAAAACCCACACAGAGCAGACCCAAGGAGTAGAAAATTCTTACAAAATCCGACACAGAGAATTTGCTGCTTTCTTACTCTTACTAACTAAACTGGAAGATGTTTTTGTGTTATTCCTTTGCAAAGGATGATAAAAATATTTCACCAAGGTATCTTAAATGAATGCTAAATCATTGCCATCATATATAATTATTTCTAGACTCAAAAACAATGAGTCTTTTTGCTTACAATAGACAGTGCCTGTCTGTTACTGAGATAGACAAATAGCTGTTCAAATTCTGACACATAGATTCTTATTAAAACTGTCTTATTTTCAAAGCATATCTTAAATTTAGACAGACTCCTGTACCATATTTGTGATGTGTAAGGCCACTGTATCATTGATTAAAGAGAAAAATAATTGCTCTATATTGTCTCATTCAGTAAAGTCATACTGGTAAAGAGAAATACTGAGCTCCAAGGGCTCTGTGTATCAGAGCAGAAGCATTTCATCATTTTTCTTATAATTTATAAAACTAACTTCATTCTATTTCCCGAGGATGGAGCTGATCAGCTGCTCCTATAGTCTCATAATTGACCTGCTTGATTAATTTGAAATTCAACTAATTTTGCCATAATGAGAATCTGCTGCTTCAAGAGAGAGCCACATAAATCATTTAAATCTTGTTGAATCTGGATATTTAATTTCGTTCCTTGTCAGGATTCAGGTCTCAGGGGTGCTTATGCAGGGTGTGTGTGTGTGTGTGTGTGTGTGTGTGTGTCCAGTCTCTTTAGTCGTGTCTGACTCTGCGACCCCATGGATTGGAGCCCTCCAGGTTCCTTTGTCCATAGAGTTTTCCAGGTAAGAATACTAGAGGGGGTTGCCATTCCCTGCTCCAGGGAGTCTTCCCAACCTAGGGTTCAAGCCTGCATCTCTCCTGCATTGCGAGTGGATTCTTTACCACTGAACCACCTGGGAAGTCCTTTATGCTGGTATTCCTTACAAGTTCTTAATAATCTTATGAAAGGTAGCTTTTTAAAAGCCTTTGAGGAGGACTAAAAGTAGAGCCTGGCTATAATAGATTTTTCACTCTATGCTGAAGTATATAACGTCATACTTCCTGAAAGAAAATTAAGAGCAATTGAGTCAGAAATTAAATGTTTAAGCTTGTTTGTTCAAGTCCTGAGTCATCACTGGTAAGCATACAAAGAATTTCCAGTGGCTAAGAAGACAGAGAGAGAGACAGATGGGCAAAACAAATAAGCCTATGGTATTATCATTTATCTCATTTAATTATATAAAATTGGTATAATTTGGTTTATATTATTTTACTGTGCTATTTTCAAAATATGCTCTTTTATATCATTATGTTATACATGTTTGAAATTCTTATGTCACTTAAACTCATTCATATGCTTTTTATTATGCACCACATATTTATTAAATGCCTTGTTCTAGGCCAGTGGTTCTTAAATTTTAGCATGCATCAAAATAACTTGGAGGAGACTTTCCTAGTGGTCTAGTGGTTGAGAATCTGCCTGCCAATATGGGGGACATGAGTTCCATCCCTTGTCTGGAAAGATTCCACATGCCTCAGGGCAACTAAGCCCACGTGAAGCCCATGAGCCTGCGTACCTAGCGCCCACGCTTCACAAGAAGAGAAGCCGCTGCAGCGAGAAGCCTGCACACCACAGCAAAGAGCAGCTCTGCTTACTGCTGGTCACAATTAGAGAAAGCCCGTGGGCAGCAATAAAGACTGGGTGCAGCCAAAAATAAATAATACAAAGAAAAACCCAACAGTTTGGAGGGCTTGAGACAGTACACACTGATTACCAAGTTTCTTACCTAGAAGTTCTGATTTAGTAGCCCTGGGGTAGCACCCACAGATCTGCATTTTTAACAAGTTCCAGGTGATCTTAATGCCACTGATCAAAGAGCCACGGACTGGTCTAGGCATTGCAGGTGTGTGCTTGATGGCTCAGCAGTCATCAGAAAAAAAAATAGTCCTTGTCCTCATGGATATTATATTTCTTTGGGAGATATAGATACCAGACAGCTAAACAAACAAGGAAGATACTGATGGCCATTGTGGTGGTCTCAATATCTGTGTCTCCTTCAAATTCACATGTTCAAATCCCAATACCTAATGTAATTAATGGTATCAGTAGATGGGCCGCTTTAAGAGGTGATTAGGTCTTGAGGGTTCTGCTTTCATCAGTAAGATTATAAGAAGCTTATAAGACGGCTTAGTTGGGCCCCGTGCAAGGTCTGCCAGGAGAGGATCAAAGGAGCAATCTGTGACTGACTGGGACTTACCCAACCATGCTGGCACCCCAGTCTTCAGAACTGTGAGTAATACATTTCTGTTGTTTATAATGTACTCAGTGTGTGGTATTTTGCTGTTACAAAGGCCAAAACAGAGTAAGAAGTCATGAATATTTGGAAACCATGGTCATAAATCGAAATTAAGCTGAGTGGTAAAGATCATTTTAATAATCTTGGCATGCCCAGAATGGTCTCTGACTAGATAGTGGATCATCTCAAGGCCTAAAAGCTAAGAAGTCAGCCACAGTATAAGCCAGTCATCTTACAAACTGTACGAAGAGTTCATATAGAACTTTTATGAGGGTCGGATAAGAAACACAAAAAATCAGGTCTATTCTGTGTGTGTGTTCGGCGTGACACTCGATACATCTTTCCCCGACTCCATATGTAATCTGTTATGTAACCATGGCTATTATTAAAATTTCAAACGTGTAGAATTTGGTGATGACTTTAAATTCTGTGTCATGTTAGCCTGGTCAGGAAGGAATATAGCTTGGGTCCATTTTGGCTAGCTTGTATTATCACTTATTTTACCTTCAGTGCAGTAATAACTTCAAATTTGGTTAGTTTTTTAAACTAAACTCAGAAAATCACTTATATGGCAACTTGTTTGTAAATGAAGCAGACTAAATTTCTAATATAATATCTAACAATATTTTAGGTTGGTGGGAATACAATTTGCTCTTAGTCCTGACAAAACATTTTTTCTTGACTTTGGAGTAGATGCATAGTACTGCAATATGCCTTATGAGAGAAACAAACATAGGCAAGACAGGATAACTTTGCTCCAGGAGTTTATAGTCTAGTTGGAGTGGACTAAAGCAATTGCACTGGTAGTTGGATTACAGAGCAGAATATGAAACTTTCTTTAAGAGAGAGAAAAACAAATATCAGGATTAAAAGAAGGGTTATCCAAAGGCAGCAATGGGACAAATAGCAAAACAAACAAACAAAAAACGGCCTCCTGAAAGAATTTACATATTAGCTGCAGCTGCAGGATCCATAGGGTCAGATACAGACGGGAGAGAGGTTTATCATCCCACTAAGTAACTCCATTTCAAGACTAAAACGTTGAAATGAGTGGAGTATGACCAGTGAATACAGAGTACATGGCATCTAATACTGGAGATGGAATTGCAAAGCAAACCAGAGGTGTGTACGGCAGTGAAGGTAAGTCTGTGGAGGTCACTCAAAGGAACACAATGGGATAGTTTTTGAAGTTTCCTCAGCAGGTGAATAACAGTTTCTCCATGACAACAATTTGATCTTAACTGTGATAAGACATATGGAGAAGGGAAGCATCTCAACTTCAAACTACTTGCTGGTGAAAGTTGAAATATAACCCTTAATAATGCTGAGCCTTTTTTAGCCAATTAATCATTAGTAAAATAGTCAACATGAAGTTAGGCAGGTGAGCTCATGAGTATAATGAAAAATTTTCTTTCAGCATGAAATTTTCTGTTGCATGTGTTTTGCAATGAATCAGCAACCTAAATAAGACTTATGATGCTATACTTTGATTAAATGCTAGAACTACATCTTGTTAATTATTTCAGTGTAGGGTTCATTAGGCAATAATACATTGAACTGATGTCTTCAGAATGCAGTTATCCTATGTCTTTCAGAGGTCTAAGAATAATGAGGTCATCATTTAAGTATATGTGGATAATTTTTCTGAACTGGAGATTATTAAAACACTTTTCCAAGATAATAAATGACTTTTGAAATGAGAGTTCAATTTGCTTTAGAAATCTATGCATGAGAGCATTTTTAAAGGGGATGATACATTGAATTGACACATAAGATGTATAAATGTGACTTAAAAGAAAACAAACGTGAACACCCTTGTAGCTCACTTGGTAAACAATCTTCCTGCAGTGCAGGAGACCTGGGTTCGATCCCTGGGTTGGGAAGACCCCCTGGAGAAGGAAATGGCAACCCACTCCAGTATCATTGCCTGGAAAATCTCATGGACAGAGGAACCTGGTGAGCTGCAGTCCATGGAGTCACAAAGAGTCGGGCACGACTGAGCGACTAACACTTATCAACTAACACTAAACATGGCAAAGGGTAAGTGAATACAGAGATTGTCTGATGCCTGTAGTCAGGTTACACTTTGTTTTTTAAGTAGAAATCAGAATTTAAGATTATAAGAACAGATTTATCTCACTGAAATAATCAAATTCATTCTTTGGAATGAAATTGTATATTGTATACACAGCATATAAAATGATAAATACATATGCATGAAAATGTCTGAGATTGTTAAGTATCACCTGTTACTCACTACAGTACTAATGGAAATTTTATGATATGGGAATAGTTGAATAGTTTTGCTCTGTTGGGATGAAACCATATCACTATCTGCTGGTTTTGTAGTGTTTCATATGCTTTTACGTTCTGTTCATGTTTTCTTATTGATCTTTGCAATACATTTACTTCTCATGTCATTTATAATCATTAAGAGTATTCCTTTGAAGCAGTACTCCAAATATCTAGTAACTTCTAACGTTAAATGTTTTTATTTCAAAACCAAACTTTCTCATTTAAAAAAAATTGAATGGTCATGCAAATATACATGCTGCTAAGTCATTTCAGTCGTGTTCTACTCTGTGCGACCCTGTAGACGGCAACCCACCAGGCTCTGCTGTCCCTGGGATTCTCCAGGCAAGAACACTGGAGTCGGTTGCCATTTCCTTCTGCAATTCAGGAAAGTGAAAAGTGAAAGTGAAGTCACTTAGTTGTGTCTGACTCTTTGTCACCCTATGGACTGCAGCCTACCAGGCTCCTGCATCCATGGGATTTTCCAGGCACGAGTACTGGAGTGGGGTGCCATTGCCTTCTCTGGCAAATATACATACATGCTTACAAAAATGGATCAATAAAATCCTACATTTTTAGGTATATTTATTTTTCCTTATTTCTATCTCCCTTCTTACCTTCTTCCCATATTGGTCATCCATTTTCCTCAGCAAGTCACCTCCAAATATACCTCTATGTACTATGTTAATGTAATATTAACACTACACTATTCACTGCATGCTTATATAAATACACATATTGATGCTATGTATGATATACATTATATAATGTAACACTCATATACACAAATGTAGGTATACACAGATACAGGTTCTTAGCCATTAATCTACCAAACTTAAATTCTATTTCTTACTTTTCTCCCTCAACGAAGACTCATAAAAACTCTATCTAGTTCAACATGAGTATTAAACTCACTTTTGTAATGGCTACAGAATATTCTATTGTGTGGATCTACCAAGACATATTTGTATGTTGCTTTATTAATATTTACTACTTAGGTTTATCTTCTAATAATAGTAATATATTTATTAAATGTTTACAAAGTGATTTTTACTTCCATGGGAGAGTCGAAGGGACATCATTATTTGCTCACTGTCTTTGTGCATTGTTTCAAAGGTTTTATTGGCCATTTTGCTAATTTATGAATTGTTTATCTTAAACTTTTGCCTACTCCTTGTCAGACTGGTTTTGTTTTGTTTTTAACTTGAAAAATCAATTTGAAAATTGTGGCTATTAATATTTATCACCTGAGAAAAAGTCCAATTTAGTGTCTTATAATTTACCTTACAGGATTGATGTCACACAATCTTTAATATTTATAAAAGTTTTTATGTCTTATATAACTTGGAATTTGAAGCCTAATGAAAATCATGACTTTTTTCCTAAGATATATGGATATGTAGATGTTCCTAATATCTATTTTTGCATTTTCCTTTTAAACTTGTATGGAATTTATTTTTAAATAATAAATATAGGGGTAAATATGAGTGGAGAAGTCGGAGTAGAGTTCAGAATTAGATTGTTACAATAAGCCTCCTGGAGAAAGTGACATTTGAAAAAAGCTTTGGAGAAAGGGAGACAGCCATGTTCATAACTGAAAAAAATAACACTGAAAACTGCTGGTAAATGTCCATGAGGTGAGAAACTGAGGTGTCCCAATAAAGCTTAAACAGAGTGAATAGGAGATGAAATTGAACATCGTCTAAAACCATCAATGCATATAGGGTGCTGTGACTTGGTTATTGGAAGAATAATACAAGTGACATATTAAAATTAGACTATTCAGTGATGAAGCCCAAACAGAGGGCATACTCAGATCTGCTCTGACCACCTGGGAAACAGATGGTTGTGGTCTGGACAAGAGTGGTACAGTTGAAGTGGTAAAACATGATGGGGATCTAAACATAGACCAGTAGATGATAATGAATGTTGACTGAGAAAGAGAAACATTAATAATGACTCCAAGATTTTTGTCCAAAGCAACCAACAGGGCAGGGTTGTCTTTAACTGAAATGTGAAAACTTGAAGGAAGATCAAGACCTTTTGTTCTGTTCCGGAGGATAAGTTTCAAAGTTCAGTTCTGGGCATGATACTTCTTAAAGATATCTGATTGGAGATACTAAGCAATCAGTTGGAGCAAGGGTTCTGGAACTGAGGGAAGAGGGTCATGCTGAAGATGTAGTAGGAAATTGGTGTGTCATTGGTGTTTAAATTTATTTGACAAAATAGGAGTCTCTGTGTCAAATTTCAGGTCAGTTGCTCAGTCATGTCCAACTCTTTGCGACTCCGTGAACTACAGCATGCCAAGCTTCCTTGTCCATTGCCAATTCCTAGAGTTTACTCAAACTGACACCCATTGAATCCATCATGCCATCCAACCATCTCATCCTCTGTTGTTCCCGTATCCCCTGCCTTCACTCTTTCCCAGCATCAGGGTCTTTTCAAATGAGTCAGTTCTTCACATCAGGTGGCCAAAGTATTGGAGTTTCAGCTTCAGCATCAGTCTTTCCAATTAGTATTCAGGACTGATTTCCTTTAGGAATGACTAGTTGGATTTCCTTGCAGTCCAAGGGACTCTCAAGAATGTTCTCCAAAGCTACAGTTCAAAAGCATCAATTCTTTGGTGCTCAGCTTTCTTCACAGTCCAACTCTCACATCCATACATGACTACTGGAAAAACCATAGCTTTGACCAGGTGGACCTTTGTTGGTAAAGTAATGTCTCTGCTTTTTAATATGCTGTCTAGGTTGGTCATAGCTTTCTTCCAAGGAGCAAGTGTCTTTTAATTTCATGGCTGCAGTCACCATCTGCAGTGATTTTGGAACCAAAACAAACAAAAAAATAATCTGTCACTGTTTCCCCATTTATTTGCCATGAAGTGATGGAACCGGATGCCATGATCTTCGTTTTCTGAATGTTGAGCTTTAAGCCAACGTTTTCACTCTCCTCTTTCACTTTCATCAAGACAGTCTTTAGTTCTTCACTTTCTGCCATATAGGTGGTGTCATCTGCATATCTGAGGTTATTGATATTTCTCCTGGCAATCTTGATTCCAGCTTGTGCTTCATCCAGCCTAGCATTTCTCATGATGTACTTTGCATATAAGTTAAATAAACAGGGTGACAATATACAGCCTTGATGTACTCCTTTACCTATTTGGAGCCAGTTTATTATTTGATGTCCAGTTGTAACTGTTGCTTCCTGATCTGCATACAGATTTCTCAAGAGGCAGGTCAGGTGGTCTGGTATTCTCATTTCTTTAAGAATTTTTCAGAGTTTGTTGTGATCCACACAGTCAAAGGCTTTGGCATAGTCAATAAGGCAGGAGTAGATTATTCAGTTGTTTTTTTTTTAATTTTCTTGCTTTTTGATTATCCAATGGATGTTGGCAACTTGATCTCTGGTTTCTCTGCCTTTTCTAAAACCAGCTTGAACATCTGGGAGTTCACGGTTCACATACTGTTGAAACCTGGCTTGGAGAATTTTGAGCATTACTTTGCTAGCATGTGAGATGAGTGCAATTGTGTGGTAGTTTGAGTATTCTTTGGCATTGTCTTTCTTTAGGATTGGAAGGAAAACTGACCTTTTCTAGTCCTGTGGCACTGCTGAGTTTTCCAAATTTTCTGGCATGTTAAGTGCAGCACTTTCACAGTATCATCTTTTAGGATTTGAAATAGCTCAACTGGAATTCTATCTCCTCCTCTAGTTTGTTCATAGTGATGCTTTTAAGGCCCACTTGACTTCACATTCCAGGATGTTTGGCTCTAGATAAGTGATCACACCATCGTGATTATATGGGTTATGAAGATCTTTTTTTTTTAATAGTTCTTCTGTGTATTCTTGCCACCTCTTTTTAATATCTTCTGCTTCTGTTAGGTCCATACCATTTCTGTCCTTTCTTGTGCCTCTTTGCATGAAATATTCCCTTTGTATCTCTAATGTTCTTGAAGATATTTCCCATTCTGTTGTTTTCCTCTATTTCTTTGCACTGATCACTGAGGAAGGCTTTCTTATCTCTCCTTGCTATTCTTTGGAACTCTGCAGTCAAATGAGTATATCTTTCCTTTTCTACTTTGCCTTTTGCTTCTTTTCTATTCGCAGCTATTTGTACGGCCTCCTCAGACAACTATTTTGCCTTTTTATTTTTCCTTTCCTTGGGGATGGAAAATGTAGATAGAGGAGAAAAAAATAAGACTGATTTCTGAAGTGTTCTAAAAGGGATGTGAAAAGGAATCAACACTGAGGACTAAGAAGGAATTACCTTTAAAATACAGGGGGGAAAACTCATTTTTGGAAGCCAAATAAAGTATTGTCATGTGAACAACATCAGAAATTCTAAAGAAATGATGATCAATAGATTTGAGAGGTCTTTGAGAAGACAATTCTTGGCAGCGTGTTTGAGGAATTCAAGCATAGGAAGAAAGGAACTGAAGCCGAAAACATAATTACTTCCTTCAAACAACTTAGCCATAAAGGAAAACAGAAGTAAGGGCAATAGGAAAAATGGAAAAATGGGATTGGGGGGTGGTTATTGTGATTAGAAAAATATCATGTTAGTGTGACATAAAAAATATCTGCTAAGAAGGAAAAAAAATGATACTAGGAAAAAGACATTGCTGAAGTAATGCGTTAAAATAGATAAAAATAACAACAAATTACCCTAAGAACTATCTGTTACAGCCAAGTCATACGATTTCTAGCTGAATCTAGACAGAGATAAGGTGTTACCAATAAACAAAACAATGTTACTTCCGGCTAATTTGTGTGACTTATTTTTTTTCCGGTGACAGCTGTATTTCTGCAGCCTTTCTTCTGCCTCTTAGATGAGAATAAAGATCTCATACTATTGAATTGCCCTCAGGTACTACCAGCACCCCATCCAGAAAAGTCTCCACTGCTTTCAGCTTATCCAGCTTCACATAGCACAAACCTAAACAAAACCCTATGACGTGCCCCTCCCGGCTCCCTCTTACCCCAGTGTCCTCGGTGTTCCTTGTGGTCTCACTTGCCACAGCAAGCAAAGAGGCCTACCATTTACTTCCTGCATGTTCCTGGTGATCCTCTGTGGGGCCCTAAATGGGAAACCTTAAAAAGAAAGGGGCTAGCCTAAGATGGAGCCTGGCAGAAGACATGGGGGGCGTGGTCTGTGTTGTTTGCCCAAGTTTTTTGATTGGCTCTCTTGATTTCCGCGCATGTAAACAGTGCGTGATCTCCAGAGACTCCTGTTAAAATGAAGGCACATGATTTGACCTTTAACGTGATTGGTGCAACTATGGAAAGTCCCTTCTAAAACTCCCCTGCTTGTCTATATAAGCTGGGAGTACTTGTGGCAATAAAGCAGAACTGCTCAGTCAGAACCCCTGTCGGTCTGATTGTCTCTTACTCGCCGGGCTGGGTTGGCAGACAGCAGGCTCACCTCTCCTCGAGACCCCTC